>JARKID010000043.1:600000-849193 GCA_029449255.1 Mycena polygramma
AACTTGCGACTTGGGGAAGGGCGAGATGCAGCGGGGCGGCGAGGACGTTCTGCACGGTGTTGGTGCTGAATGCTGGCAAGACTTCATTTGGGGTCTTGAAGAACGGCAGGACGGGCTTGAGGACGGGCAAGTTGGCGAGGGCGCCGGCGAGTACTCCACGAACGAAAGGATACATGGTGGCGAGAAGGAAGCAGTCAAGTCGTGAGAGCCGCCAGCGAGACGCCACAATGTCAAGTCAAAGCGCGGACTTGCACAAACGGTCACAGCGAGCGCTAATTGATCCAAGCGAACGAACGAGTCTACGTGAAGAATATTCCATTGAAATATGAACATAAAGGCTGGATGAGATGCGTGCTACAACAACTTGAACGGTAACGAATAAAATAACAACCTATACTAATCGCAATCGCAGCCGCGCCGCTGCGAAAGTAAATAAGTGCGTACTTATATTCAGGTGCAGATTGCATGTACATTCGGCGCGGCGGGTCGTGAGACGTGGATGGGGCGTGGCGGTCGTGAGAGGTCGTCACAGGTAGGTAGATGTGGGGGCGGAGATGTGGCGAGAAAGCGGGATGCGAGATAATGATAGAGGAGAGCGGGAAATGCGAGGAGACTATGCGAGGGGAGAGTGCAGTGGACAGGATAAATAGTGCATCGAAAGCAAGGAGATGGGAAGGGAAGGCCGGACGGGGGACGTGGTCATGATCTAGACTTGACCGACCCCGCGGCACTCGGCGGTCTTGAGTTCTCGCTCTGCCCGCGCGCACGGCCCTCGGTGGTTTTCGCCTTTGACGGCAGCGCCAAGTCGTCTTGCGACCCCCGCGCGAAAAAGTCGTCCTCGTCCTCGTACGGCGATGAGCCCGCGTTTATCTGCCACACCCAAAAAGATTGGTCAGGCTACCGAGCGTGGCAAATTGGCACGACGCGGGTACGCACCCAATCGCGCAGCACATCAGCGACGCGCGCGGCCTCTTCCGCGCTGAACGTGCAGTCCGTGCCCTTCTCCGCGTGCAGCCTTAACAGCTCACTCAGGGAGCGCTTCCCACCCGTCTTCCCGTTGGCCTTGGCACCGGGGGTCGCATCGTCGCCCGCACCGGCAGGGAAGACGACAGAGTTCCGTGGCGTCGTGCGTGGTGCGCTCGGATCTGCGTCGCCGTCCATCGACAGCGAGCGGTCCCAGTCCTCCGCGCTCGACTCGGAGTGCAGCGAGAGCGTCGACACGGACCGCGACAGGTCATCTCCCTCGGCGGACATTGCGGCAGATATTATCTATCGCTTGGTGGGGGTTTGTGGTGGTATTAAGTATGGGTGGAGGCGGTGGGAGTAAGAGGGTGGCGTGTGGGTGGCCGTCCGTCCGGTATTTGCACTTGGTGCAGTCTATATCACCGTGTGCGTGCGTACTTTTGACTCTGCGTCGTTTCCTGTTCCTTCGTCTATCGCCTCTGGCTTTTCAAGCGAGTATCAGGGGATAACTAAGCAGTCAGTGAGACCCTATTCGACGCGATCCGGACGCGATTTTAAGCGGAGGGGTACCGGAGACACAGTCAAGTGCGTGGAGGGGGGTGGAGAGGAGAGGGAAACGACAACCAACGAGCCACTGCCCCGAAAACAAAAGGCTCTGGCTGAAAAGGGCTTGTGGAAAGTGATGGGTGACCGTTGAGTCACGCTAAAGTGACAGACCTGGCTTTCACCGCAACCTTGACCTCAGCTGCTCCCAGTGGCTTTATTCGCTGGAAGGCATCGTCGGTTGTTGCTTTTAACTCTTGCTTTGAACCTCAAGGCAGCTTTTTCTCGTCTGATCCGTCACTACATACCTCTTTCAAGTTTCTGGTACGATTACGGCTATGAGTTCTTTGCCATGGGTGCAATACCGTAGTGCAATAAATGCGTTGTCTGACAGGCAGAATTATTGTGCGAAGAAGCAACGTCTCACGGGATCGCGTCTCTGCGAAGCCAACGCCTTCTCGTACTTGAGGAAACTGAGCACTACTGACGCTATTGTTATTATTCTCCGCGTGTAACTCTCCTGATCCTCCAGTACGAATACAGTCTCGGATAAGGTCTACATGTCCACCGAAACAGACTTTGCGACGGAAACAGAGTTGAAAGCTTCTGTCAACAAACTCCAGGCGCGTTTCAATGGACCAAGCGCATCGGCCAGCCTCTTCTTGATAGGATCACCGCCTCCCCACGGCGGGTTTGTCGGCGGCTGGGGCGGCGGCGGCGGCGGACTCGGGAAATCGGAGGGCAGGAATTCGCCCGCCGAGGGAACCGGCACCCGATAGGTAGTCGCCAGCCTCGTCTGACTCGCCCCAGTGGTCCAGTCAAACCCCCACGTATCGAACAAGTCGCCGAGCCTGTCGTTCGCGTAGGTCGCAGGATTGAACATGCCCGCGAGCAGATTATCGTTGACGATGCTCTGCGTGACCAGCGCGTTGCCCAGCCGCGTAACCGGGTGGTTCGGGTTGCCGGCCTGTGGATGGCCGACCCACCAGCGGTTACCGGTGTTGATATCACACTCAAAGACTTGGGCGCGCTCGTTGATGTTGTCCACCGGGTTCGCATTGCGAGTGTTCCAGTTCACCGCGCGGTAGCGCTCCCCGTGCTGCAGGTAGAACTCGCGCGCGTGGAAGAAGGACGCGAATTGCACCCCCAGGTATGTGTGGCCTCCCGCGAAGGCGAGGTCATCGACGTGCATGTGCATCACCGCGAGAATGTCGCCGGGGGCTTCCTGCAAATCGGGAAAGTTGCGGATATCCCAGGCAACTATGCAGGGGCGCGATTAGGACAATTCGACACTGGGAACGGAGACAAGCGTACTTTCAACGAGCAGATGATTGCGCTGGTTTGCACCCAGCTGCTCAACTGCGACGTAAGCCACGTCGGGGCCCCCTGCAATGATAGCATTGATCATAGCTCCAGTGCTAGGGCGACCTGCGCTGCTGCTCGCCAAGCCGTCGTTCATCCAGAAGTTCCGCTTCTCAAACGCGACCTCGGTCTTGTTCACCCTGCGTCTCCTTGCAGATCCGCTTGGAGCGACCTGACACACGTCCGTGCTGGCGCTGCGGTAGTTGTTGAACCCCGTAATCCAGGACGCGCCCTGGCAAAGCGCGTCAAAGATCAGGTCCACAATGTCGAATCCAGGGAAGAGGGTTTGATCGGCGGTGAAGTTGGCAAAGTGCATGTTGTTCGCATTACCGAACTGGTCGTCAAACGAGTCCGAGATCAGGAGGTCCAAGCCAGTCGAAAGTGATGATGAACCAGCGATAATAGGGGCGAGCCCAAAGGCGCTGTCGAAGCCGCTGCTCTGTCGCTTTGCGGTTGCGCTGCAGGTCGGGTTCTGCTTGAATGCCGTCAGCTTGTTCTGGAAGTCGTTCAGCGTGGGGTTGTTTGCCACTAATGGACCGGTGAGCAGTTGCAATGGAATGGTCGGAACGGGATACTCACCTTCCTCCGTGTCGCAGCAGTACGCTTGTGAGCCCCAGATACACGAGCCGATATCCGTTGCCACGAGTTGTTTCCCAGCAGGACACTTCCCTTGACAAACAAACGGGTTCTGGAAGAACGAGTTGTCGTCACCATGCTTGTTCCAAACACAGCCAGTGAACGGCGGCGGCTGCGTGCAGCAGTAGCTTTTCGTGCCGGTATTGCAAGGCTGCTCGCCCCCTTGCCCCCAGGTTGTCGTAACAAGGGGCTTGCGGTCATCCTCGCTGCAGCCAGCGTCCTTGCAGAACGGTGCGGTGCCCTCCCACTGGCAGGCGCCCCAATCCTGATCCGATGTCTTCTTCTTGCAGCACAGCGCCTTGTGACCCGTCGCGCAGCCCAGGCCGTCGCCACTAATCCCAGTAGCAATCTGCACCTCGTCGCTATTGCACCTGCCGTTGCAGAAGGGTGAGGTGCCGCCCCATCGACACGTCGGCGGGTCGTTGGGCGGGCAGCAGAAGACGCGTTCGAAGCGCGTGTCGCCCGCACCGTTCCACTCGTCCCGGCACGCGTTATTCCCCTCGGAGATGCCGATTGCTGCGGACTTGTCGGGGTGGTTGGCAACGATGACGGGGCGCGTGCCTGCGGGACAATTGTCGCCGAGACCGCAGTCAGAGAAGACGCACGCTGTGATCGGGTCGCTGTTCGAGGAAATGGCCGCGAGGGAGAGGGCGGAGCGGCCGGTGACGCCGCCGAGGACGCCGGCTGCGGAGCCAGATTTATCGTCGAGACTGGCGGCCCATACCATGGTCCTACGGGATCAAGGTTACGCAAATCCGGGATGAAGCAATCAAGCACTTGCCCTCCGAGACAGTGATTATTAGAATAGTCAATCTTCAGCTTGAAGGTTTCCGAGTCCTAAGAAAGCGTCAGCGTTTGCGTTGAATCCCGAGTAACGGAGGCTCTACATCATAAGACACCCAGTTGTTGCCGCCGTAGGTCACAATCTTTACTGCAGCCGTCTGGTCTAGCGTCACTTTCGCGCCTTGCGCAATGATGCGGTTGATCTCGGGAAACGATAATGTGCCAACATTGGCCGTGCAATCGCCCGCCGGCGCGCCGCCTGAAAATGGGCATCCGGCGGCGGTGCATGAAGGGTTTGAGAGGGTGAAGCTGCGGCCGTAGAAGCCCAGCCCCAAGGTGACCTTGGACGGATCGATGTTGTTCCTCCACAGCAACTGCAGCGCCAGGTCGATTTCGGTCAGATTAGTGTGCGCTCCCACAACGGCGCCGATGAAGGGGTCGGTCGAATCCCACGTGCCGTGCAGATCGTAGGACATCATGTTAAACCTAAGACAGTGTTAACAATACCGTCGAAAGCCCTAATAACAGAGGCGAACCAATCGATTTCGGCGCTGATGCTAACAATGTCGAAGTGTTGCATGTACCTGGCCGAGATGGTCAATTCATGTTAGACTGGATATCGTGAAGACAAAGTACCAGAAAGAGCTCGGGATCGTGATCGACAACCCATAGTTGTGGCCGGAGGCAGCAAAGGCATTTCTAAGATTCTTTAGGAATGTCGGATAGTTGGCAAAGTCTGCGGGTCTGCCGCTTCGTTCAGGAGCAACTGGGTATTCCCTATCCAAAGGTAAGCAGGTATCTTTGATCGGTGAGGCCGCTGTCCCACCAGTCAATGTCGACTCCATCGAAGCCGTAGGTAGACATGAAAGAGATCAACGACGTGAAAAACTTGCTCTGCGCGTCAGTTGACCCTGCGAGATCAGAAAAGGTTGTCGCTGTTGGTTGGTCCGGATCGTTCATACTCCAGCCGCCACTGTTGCTTGTTAGTTTGGGAAATCGATGTCGCATTGGAAGCAGGTCTTACATGGATATCCAGACTTGCAATCCAGGGCTACGGTTCTTCAAGTTCGTGAGCCTGGAGTAGAGATCGACCTGGGAGTCGTCCATGGGCGCCACGGCGAACGACTGGGGGTCCACAAAGGCAAATGCGAAGTTGATGTGCGTATACGCGCCAATGGGAAGATTTTCAGGATACATCTGGTCACAAGCCCGTGTGATACTCCAGCCCTCATAGTAGCCGATGGTCCGCTGGTTGGACGAGGACCCACCTGAGCACGAGGGCTCGGTGACAGTCGCATTACCGCAGAAGTCGGATGTGGTCCCGCAAAAGCCTGCGAGGAGGTTAGATATCAGCGTGGACACGAAGAACAGTCATACCGAACTGTGAGCAGCACACGTTTAGGGGACACTTTTCCGCTGTTGACCACTGAGGACCCCATCCGGGATCGCAATCCGACTTCTGGTCGCATGAGGATGTGCAGTTGCCCTGGCCACAAAAGGTAGGTCCAAGCCCACAGACATTGCTGGTCCCGCAACACCCAATGGAACAAGGTTTGGTAGGACTGCAGGTGAAGTCCTGAGCAACAGAGGGCGAACAGAGGAGCGCTACTGCCGCTGCGAGAAGCAGGACAGTATGAGAGTGTTTCATGGTGCGGTGGCCACACGGGGCGAAAAGGTTAGGAAACCGTTTGGACCATGGTACAGTATTTAGACTGTATCATATGCGTGAGATACAACGGTAACGGCGGAGATTCTCAACAAGGCAGATGCGGTCGATAAAAGCGATCGTTGACCGGTATTTTGTTTGAATCCCGTTTGGTCCTTCCTAATCTGGATTCTAAGCGTACGTAACTGTCTCCTTGGCTTGGCAGCTCGCTGTATTGTGTCCGTCTATGTCCGTTGGCCCGTATATTCGCTTGCGACGGTTCAACGGAGCAGGAATGAACGGAATAATATTCGGTGGATTCTCCCGGATCTAACAGACCATGGTTGCTGGAGCTCAACTAAGAACTTGCGGCAAAATCGGCATACAACTTCGTATCATATGGCTACCGTAACCTTGCCGAGAGGCGCCAGAGCGCTGTATGTGGTCCCGCCCGAGCGGCAATACATACGGAACTATGAAACACGAGAAGGCGTTGAATTTGTGATACAATAAGCAGAAAGGAATGAATCACGGCCATAGAAGTATTGGCATAGCTCGGATTCCTCACTCGTGGGCCTTACATGTGGCAGAGAATCAACATATAGGGCTGTCCAGACAATGTCCAGATTTCGTCGGAGGCTGGAGCTCGAAGCCAATCCAAAATAACGCTCGGTTTCAATCCGTGTTCAACGTCTTTCACGAAGGATAACGGATTAATCATTCTAGCTGATATTAGTTCCGTACCCGCGCTGAGTATGCTCCTACCTACGCCGCAGTGCACATATATTTTTATGACCTCGCCGCTTTCAAGGTTGTCGATCTAGATGCAGATACACGCATGGAACTGCCCGGAAATAGAGCAAGAATAGTCTGGACCAAATCGTAGACCGATACCACTCGAGAAATGTATTCTACTCTCCTGTCGAATAGCGCCTAGTGAATCTGATCATCATCCCGGTTGAAGTTGAGTTTCTGTTTGGGGATGTTTGCAGTCTGTTCAACTTTCGGAATGCTTGCGGGATGCCGTGTTGTTCCTGTCCCTGTCCATTCGCATCACCGCAGATCTTCTCAAATGTGCGAAGTGCTTGCGAAAGTGACCAAACCTCACCATCTTAGCACATTCCTTGTCGTCCCACTGGCTGCTGAACGAGAAGTCTCGGTCTAGCCCCGCTTTAAATAAATTGACGCGCCGGACTCCATTCTCAGCAGGAATGGGAAGCAGTCTCAATAAAGCCTTGTCAGATCAAGGGCGCAAGACTTTTACCGCTCCATATGATGCCAGAATTCTTTGAATTGAACTATTTCCAGTATGCCAAGACATACCGTATATCAGTCGGTGAGAAGCGCCCGAGTCTCCGCGAGTCCAGGAGCAAATCATGACCGGCACTGAAGGATAGTTGCCGTTTCGGTACCTGCTGGTTTCCCATGAATGCGTCGGAGATAAATATCCATCCATCTTGTAAGCATGTAAAGACTGAACGCGTCCGCTGAGTCTTTGTGTTCACCATGGCCCAGATCTCGCTTTATTCTGGTGGCCTTTTCAGCGACGCGGTCCTTTCTGCAGGATGCACCTCGGCTTTGAACGGAGCCATCGCTTGCGACCCGTACTGGATCGAACTCACCTCTGCCGACCTCTACACGTCTCTCGGATCCAACTCGACGCAGGACTCGCTGTGTTCCACCGCCTGCAGGACGTCCTTGGCCACATATCACACTAATGTGGCCAGAGCATGTGCAAACGACCCGAACCCATGGTCTGGCATTCCCGCAACCTGGGCCAGCGACGCTATCTGGGCAACGTTCAACAGGACTTGTCTGAAAGACCCAAGCACCAATATTTATTGCACAGGCGAGAAGATCATTGATAGGCTCTAGGTTTCGACCCACTAACCTACCGCACAGACTACATTGCCAACATCGAAACAGAAGTGGACGGCGCCCTGAACAGCCTGCCGGCAGCACAGAAGTGCAGCCCATGCGTCCTCAGTCTCATGACCCAGGCGCAAGGCACGGCGTTCTCTAACTACAGCCCGTTGCTCGTCGACGACTGGGTTGCCGTCCAGCAATCCTGCGGCGTTTCGTTCCCCACAGACGTGCAGCCGCCTGTGGCAAACATCTCGACGCCCGTTGTAGCCACCAGCGCTGGTTCCAGTGAATGCTTGTCCAGCAATCTGTACACCGTCCAAAGTGGCGATAATTGCCAGACCATTGCCGCGAGCAAGAACGTTGCGACGGGGACTCTGCAATCGATCAACAACATTTTTCCCGACTGCAGCAATCTCTTTGCCGGAGTCCAAATGTAAGCACAGCGCTCCATACCGACCGAATCCGCTAATACGATGGTGTTAGTTGCATACCCCAACCCTGCCAGGCGTACCTCGTCAAGGCGGGCGACACCTGCTGGAGCATCGCCGCCTCCATCGGCATCACAGTCACCACGCTCCTCGGCTACAACCCCACCATCAATCCCAGCTGCACAAACCTCCTCTCCGGTTTCAATATATGCCTCTCCCCCGCCGCAGGGACCTACACCCCCACCGCCATCGCCGGCGCCACTGTCACCAAGACAGACGTCTTTGCGACGTCCACCATCCCGCCGCCCGGCCCGACGCCCTTCGGCACCACACCCAACTGCGGCAAGTATTATCAGGTGAAGACGGACGACTTCTGCCAGCTCATCTCGTTAAACGCGAGCATCCCGCTCGACCTGTTCGAGGAGATCAACCCGAGCATCGACGCGGCCTGCGACAATCTCATCCCGGGGTTCTACTACTGCGTGTTCCCAAGCCAAAACTGGAACGCAACGGTCGACAACGGGACGACAACGACGGTGGCGCCGCCGGGGCCGACGCCGAGCGGCACGACGGGCGCGTGCTTCGCGTGGCATGTCATTGTAAGCGGAGACACCTGCACGGGGCTGGAGCAGCAGTTCGGCGTGACACTGGCGCAGTTGGAGGCGTGGAACCCGCAACTGAACAGCACCTGCGGGAATCTGTTGCTCGGGGACGCGTACTGCGTGGACGGGGCGAGTACGAGCTCCAGCTCGAGCTCGACGAGTACGATTGCTTCTTCCACCACGGTTGCTCCGCCAGCACCGACTCCTCCAGGAACGACGAGCGCATGTTACGTTTGGCATACGGTTGTGAGCGGGGACTTTTGCGCGCTGATTGAGCAGGATTTCGGAATCACGATGGCGCAGCTGCAGGCGTGGAACCCCCAGCTTGCTAGCGATTGCTCAAATCTTTTGCTCGGGGATGCATATTGTGTAAAGGCATAGTAATAATCGATCTGGACTGTAAAAGTAGGAGATACGTCAATTCAATCGCAAGAGATGTGAGATTCTACATACATACCTGTTTACCCACGACCTCGGCCCCTCCCCCGCCCCCTCCCCCTCCCACCAGAGAGGAGTCTCGCGCAGCCATAACACGGCATTCTCGGATCCTCGTCACCTATGTCCCCGGAATCCTCGGGCCAAAACTTCATATGGCGGGCCACAGTCACCCGTTTCCCATCCTCGAACACATCCCGCGGCGAAAACCCCCAACGGTTCTTCGCCGTTTCCCAGATACCGGCATTCCCTTCCTCTCCGCCCTCGCCGTCGTCTCCGTCCACAGCCCGCAGTATCTCTACTGCGCGCATATTGACGGTCCTGTAGCCGGCCAGGAAGTGCAGCGCCGTGTTGTCGTCTGCGTCCCGTTGGCGGACCAAGTCTTTCATCTTGTTTCTTTGTCGGGTCTCCTCACCCTCCTCGCTCTCATTCCCAGGATCGAACTCCTCAAGGAGGAAAGTGAGCACATCAACCTGCGCATCGAAGAACCCCTCGTCCTGCGCCGCCCCAAACAGCGGCGTCTCTAGCTCCGGCGCTAGCACCTGCGCGTTGTGCCACTGCAGGCGCTGCGGGCACGTCGCACTGAACCGAATCGGCTTCCAGGCGGAGTCGAGAGTGCGGACGAAGCGCACAGACTGGTACACCTTGGGCGAAAACACGTTGATGTGCGTCTCATCGCCGGGCATGCACGCAACATGGAGGAGAGTGTGGCCGCGACTTGTAGTCCCGGCGTCGCGGAGAGCATTAGGCAGCGCTCGCAGGATTGACGGGGAGAGAAGTGCGGCGGCGAAGTGGGCGAGATGCACGTCGAACTCGGGTGTGTGTGTCTCATTGTAAAGAGGGTGTGCGAGGAGGATGGCCAGCGCGTCGAGGTTGGGCGGTGTCGTGCAGAGACACTGCATTGCGGGAGTGATGCGGCGGACGGGGGGTCCGGGTGGTATAAAGTTCGGGTTAAGCGAAAGCAGGGGTGAGAGAAGGTGAACAAGAGTTGCATTATGTCTGCCCACAATCGCCGCGTGAAGGGGGCTAGATGCGGAGAGGGAAGACGCGGAGGGCGCATCGGAAAGAGGAGCATTAGTACTCGCTTTCCAGCACGATATATCAGCACCGTGCGCGACCAGTTGGTCGATGATATCATCCAGGCCTTCTGCTGCGGCAGCTTCTACAGCCACCGCGGCTTGAGCGATGAGTTTGTCGACCTGCCGATTGGACATGGCTGAAGACCAGAAGGCAAGAATATGTCCAGTCGGACCGTAATCAAGATCGTACTCCCGCGACGCCGTCGCGGCTGCAACTGAATCGGACAAAATCCACGTTGGCAAACCGTTTGGATCTGCCCCGGCGTCGAGTAGAGTGTTCACGTTCTCAGGCAAGCATCGGTGGACTGCGCGCAGAAGGGGGGAATCACCGAGGCAGAAATTGTAGACAGGCATGAAGGCGTTGGGTCCGTACTGACTGGCAAGTCCTGAATCATTGAGATAGTGGTATGGGGATTGCAGCCAGCCATTTTCGAGAACGGCCTTGAGTACGGCTGGGTTGGAGTTTCCTGCTGCTCGGAGCGCTGGCGGATCGTCGGCTGGTTCCACATCGTCGGCGGTCAGCGCGTAGTTACTGCTGGTCATGGTGCACTGCCACTCGATCGGGCTTTTCCACCAACTTCCACTCGCAAATGCACTCCCTTCTGTTCTATTAGGTTGCCTCGATTCTCATGCGGTATTCAAGTTCTCCGAAAAACGGGGATGAAGGGGCGCATGCAAGCTGCTATCTATTCCAAGGCGTCTTGACCTTGGAGTCGGGCGTGGTTGCTTTTGTCTTCACGAAGCTCACCAAAAAAAACCTGGCTTCCCCCCTTCTGAGGAGAACCCCTCTTCACGGGACCGCATCTTCCAACAACTTCTCGATAACTCTGTCGCCAACTTTTGTACAGACGGAGCTCCGTTTCCCCCAGAAAAAAATGGAGACCTCTCATCCCCCGCCTTCTTTGCAAAAAAAGTCCTTGATTACTCCCATGCTGCTTTGACCAGATCCGCCCCTCTTTCTGCGATGACATACGTTGCGGCTTGAGTATGCGCACTCGGCAAAAACGGCTGGATATGCATTTGAAACGTGCGCCAGCAAGGAAAGAGGATTGACTCACCAATACGGACGCGTCGATAATGCGGAGTCCGGCGGCGCCCTTCACCAGCAGATCAGGATCCACCACCCCATACCGAGCGTTTTTTGCCGACATCGCAGCTGTGCCGACCAAATGGTCGCTGGATTGAGCTGTGTTTCGGATAAACTGGTCAAGAGCATCGTCGGAGAGATTTTCCAGGTCTACAGTCGGCGCAAGAATATAATCTTGCCATGTGGGTGCCTGGGCAAATTTGAGCAGTTTCCTGATCCCTTGACGCAAGGTGAAAATGTCGATATCGCTCTGTAAGAACGCAACGTCGATTATGGGCGAGTCAAACGGGTTGCTACTGTTGATCGTGACAGAACCGCCTCGTTCAGAGTTGTGAGTATGTGAGGAGTATTGAATGTTGGAGTATTGGAGTATACTTACGGCTGACAGGATTAAGAACCACCACCCCAGCCGACATACCATTGCCAGAGCCCGCAACAACAGCTGGCTGCAAAAGAAGCCCACCAAAGCAATCATTAAAAAAGATTGGGCCACTTTGTAATCCACTTACGCCGAAGGCGCTCGGCTACGAAAAATAATTTCACCGGGTCAAATAAAGAAAAATGGGGAAAGGTCAACTCACACCAAAGGGCACCTCAATGTGAGGTGAATTGGGACCCGCGGATGGATCACTGAAATTCTTCGCGGCGAGGGTTTCAGCGTCCATGCGAAGCCACCCAATGTGAGTTAGAGATTGGACCGTAAACGGGCCGGTGCGGGACCGATTCCACTCCGCAAATGCCTCATTGACGCGTGTGGCGTTTTGAGTTATCGACTCTATAGTCTGAGTCGAATTCACAAACCAGCCTGCCTGCACCACAGGCTGATCGGTGGCGTTGCGTCCAACGCTCGGGAGATCGAGGACAGTGGTGATACCGAGTTTAGTCAAAGCTGCTTCGTCGCCTATTCCCGAATGCAGAAGAACGCCCGGGGTGCCAACGGAACCGGCGGACATAATGATCTCCTTCGCGGTTCTGGCTGTGAACAGATTGCCACCTACTTGATGGTTAGTTGTATTCATGGTGGTTGAATAACATTTGCCTTGCAAGAATTCAACTCCTCCGAAAGTCAATTTACCGTCGACTTGACGGGAATCAACCAGCTTGGATACTCTTGCATGCAGCAAAACGTGCAAATTCTCGCGGTGTATGAATTCCGGGCCTAAATACGATGTTGCTGAGGAGCTCCGCTCTCCACCTCCGATGGTGCATTGCTGCCAACCTGTCTCGTTTGTGGGCCATTGATTTGAAACGGGGGCTTATATCACTTACCGAGACCTAACGGCCTGCCAGAGTTCATATCCAAATTGAATGGCCACTCATCGGGGAGCTCTTTGGTACTTTCAATGATGTGTTCTGAAAAGATCGGCCACGGAAAACCAGCCAGGCTGACAGAATTAATTCCCGTGGTACTGTGCACAGCCGGGTTGAATTGGCCTCGTGTGTCGTGATGGTCAGCCGGTTCTGTCCATTTTTCATTCTGAGAGGCGCAACAACAGTTCAGAAAGAATGTTGAATTTGGAAATTGTGAATACCTTGAAGAAATACGGCAGCAAGCGATTCCAGGACCATCCCTCATCGCCGGTGACTGCGGCGTAGCGATCGTAATCTTCCGCTGAACCCCGTGTGTAAACCATGCCATCTGAAAAACGGTGGATAAAAGCAAGTGTAAAATGGGGACACGACTTACTGTGAGCGCTGCATCCTCCGAGAATATGTGCTTGCAAATATCGACATAGGATTTATGCAGAAGGCTTGGAAGCGACTCACCTCTTTGGATCGCGATATTACGACCGTTCAAACCAGGTTGCGGAACCGTTGTGTAGTCTGTGCAGTATATATCAACCTGTCCCCATGGAATGGAAATTTAACACACTCCATTCATAGATGTTGGGTTCAGCGAGAAGATCCTCCACGAGAAACGGTACGATTGAGTCGATAACATTCTCATTCCTATGAAATATGAGAAGAGTTATTTATTTATGAGAGGACTTTCTTTGAGCGACTCACGAAACACCAGCCTCCAATACCAAGACGGAAAATTTGGGATTCTCAGTTAGACGATTTGCAACAACATTCCCCGCGGTTCCACCTTGAGCAATCGGAACTCAGTCAAGGCGAGAATAAACGAGAGCAGCCTCCTTACCTCCCACAATGACGAAGTCGTACGAAAGTCCTGGCAGATCAGCGACGTCTTCGTACACCTCAGGCTTGCAGAGGCACGGAGCGAGAAAGGTCAGGGTTACCACTGCTCTCGAGAACATTGCAAGGCGGCGAAGACCAAGCGAAGGCTCGCGGCCATATATATGGTCTGGTGTCGGTAAAGAAGCCGAATGGCAGGGTGCAGGGAACGGAACTCAGAAGTTACCTCCTTCTCATTCGAGAAGGTTAAAAAAAGCAGTGGTGTTGGGAAGTTTTGGGGTCGCGGAAATTTTCGCCCATAACAAGACATCGCCAAAGTTCAACCCCCTGAATTCTGGAAGTCGTGCACACATGACATTCCACATTTCGCCGGGAATGTAGGGCTTCAGGTCTTTGCTAAATAAAAAAAATGATCGTGCGATAGTAGAGCTTCGCCAAACAGCTGGTTTATGGGGATTTAAAGTGCGCCAGGTTAACCAGAGTGGGACATGTGCGCATGAGCCTAGTGGCCTTGTGCGCGCTCGAAAGCAAATGCCGTGGCTTGCGGCTTGCTATCAGGAGAGCCCACTGGGCCAAGACCTCGCGGACGGCATCCATTGCGGTCATCATTACTTTGCCAGGTCGGTTTGAAGACGCGCGCCTCAGGCTGCCAGTATTCTCTGATAGCCAAGTTGAAGACTATGCTGTGCAAATTTGAGGCTAAAGAACAGGAGGAGTTCCGCCGACAAGAAAGTTTTCAAGCCCTGTGAGCTTTAGAATTTCTGCGATGTTGTGGTTCAAGTGAAGGTGCCAACCGGAAATTGCCGGACAGCCTTCCTCATGTCTCTCAACTCGTTTCCCCCCCTCCCATACGACGTTGTGGAATGCATTCTTGTGCACACGGCGGTATTGGCTCCCTCTGCGGCCGCGAATCTGTGTCTGGTCGCGTCGTGGGTCCGCAATATTGCGATCCCGCAGCTATTCCACACCGTCGTCCTCGACTCGTACTCCAAACATATCGCCTTTATCGAAGGCCACCGACTCGCGACTCCGCAACCAGTCCATGGGTCCGCTGCTCCAGCCACACTCGTGCTAGGCCAGTACGTGCGGCACCTGTTTGTCGACAGCAACGGTGCGGACATGCACGCGATGTATGGCCTCTGTCCGCGACTGCACTCCCTTGCGATACCCGCGTCCCGCCTCATCGCCTTCTCTACATCTTCCCCGCGTGTCTTCCCGAGATTACGCAGGCTCACGGTCCTCACCAGCGGACCCAGCAGTGTCGCGCCTGCACTTTGGACCAACGATGCCTGCGTTCGCCCTTACACGTCCCTCACCCACCTCCAATTCCGGGTCCTTCCCACGAACCCCCTCCCGCTAGATGCCATGCCGCTCCTCTCTCACCTCGCCCAGCCACTTCCGCAGCTTGCGGAGGAATCTGGAGAATATGACGACCTGGTGCAACGCTGCCCTGCCCTGTGCATGCTCGTCCTGACCCACGCGTCTCCTGATGCTGAGACTGAACGTCTGCGCTCCATCGCGCGCGCCTTCCGCGCCCACAATCCCCGTGTATATATCTGCCCCGCCCTTCCAGTGGTCGCACCCGAGTGGCCACATCAAGTCGACGCGAACGCCAGCGATGATTGGCGCCGCGAAGTCGACGCGGGCGATGACGTCTGGGCTCGTGCATCACGTTTTCGAGCGACGGAGCTGTAGACTTCAATTTATGGGCTGTTCTATTCGATGGATTCAATTTTGTGCATTATCCTGCCCCTGCCCCTCCTCCTCCGATTCCCAATCGTAATCCGCATCAGTACACTCGGAATCCGTATCGACAGCATCCCGGTCCCATTCCACGTATTTCCAATCCCAGAAGCTGTCTGCTTCATGGCCATCGTACCAGCTTTCGCCGGCTGATGACCAGGCGTGAATCTGGCCGCGTGTTGGGCCCTCGAGCATCATTACAAAGGTCCCATCGGACGTCCCCTCCCACGTGTGCAAGTGGTATCGGGATAGCTGCAGCACGCGGAAGCTGAAGTGCGCCCATTTTTCCGACCACGAAAACCCTTCTACGGGGTGCGCGCGGATGAAGCGCATCGTCTGTGCGTTTTGCTCGTCCGTGTGGAGACGGACGGGATTCTCGAACAGCTCGTCGTCCCGCCCTATTGGGGCCACGCCTTCGTCCATAATGAGCCGGAAAGTGTCTTGAAACATCATGAGCTCGACGTTGCGGACCTCTGTGTCTGCACACAGGCACTGATCGGGGAATTCGTGCATGTGCCGGGGGCAGAAACAGAATCCAGAGGCGTGGAAGCGCACCGAATGCGGCCAGTGCATGCCAGGCGGCGGATTGGATACGGGCCATTCGGTCAAGACGGTGCGATAGGGTTCGGGAATAGTTATGCCATCGAGAGTCGTCTCGACTTTATTCACATAGGATAGGCGGACATCAAGAGGGATTGGGTGCGAGGATTCCACATTGTGGAATGCAAGACTGAGAAGGCGAAGGCGCGTAGGGGAGTCAATTTTGGACACGAGTGCACGCCATTGCTGGCTGACATGGGTCGCGGAAATGAGGTCCCGCAGCAATAGATGCTCTAGGATCTGGATGAGCAGTTCTGGTATAGCGATCGCCGAGGACATGGCTTTCTTGGATGAGTGAGCTGCGAAGGACGGTCATGATCGGATGTGCTAACAGCACCAAACACTACTCGTCCATTCTCCCATATTGGGAAATTATGGACTGCTGCCGGGATAATTGATCCGTCGAGCTCCGTCTCCTCCGTTTTGCACAACATCCTACCACTCGGGTACCCAAACTGCGGCTTTTCGCGAATATGCAAGGGCATCGCATTCCGACAGCATTTCGAGACATGGGCCTTGGCGCTCAGAGGCTCCCGCCTCTCGGCTGTGTGTAACCCTCCTCGTTGTCGTCGGCACCGCCAATTCATTCTGAGTCACCCCGACGTCGTTATACAGCCACTTCTGCTGCCTCAAAAGGACCTCAACGACGATGTATCGCCTGAAAAGAACGTTCACCGCAATGGCCGCAACATCACGCGCAGTACCCACCGCTACGACCTCATCTTCTCTCCTAGCCGAAACATCTTCTGGGTCGGACTCCCGCCCAGCGCGCATCGCCTTTATCTCGGGTCCGCTAGCCCCGCCACCAACCTACTTCGCGGAGCACTATGCACTGAAGCTGGACGCAGCAATAACGGACGGGCACGCCTTCGTGGTCGGCCCGTCCCGCGGAGTCGACGCCTTTACGCTCGCGTACCTCCTCCAGCGCGGCGTGCCCCCCGCGCGCATCACCGTGTTCCTCAGCCAGTCCGAGCGCGCCCGACAGCGCGAATTCGCTTCGCAGGGTCTCGCGGTCGTGGTAGCCGGACGCGGGCATACGGAGCGCGACGCGGCGATGACGGCGGCTACGGACTACGATATTCTGCGGTACCAGACGGAGGCGGAGTGTCGAGCGTTGTATGGCCGGAAGTACCGCGCAAGGGTTAGTGGGACACAGCTGAATGAGATGCGGAGGAAGGAGGCGCTGGCTGCTGCTGCTGCGAAGGCTCAAAAGGCGCCGCAATGATTAGCTGGCCACAGTGCTTATTGCCCACCACGAGTGCGACGCCAACGCCGTCGTCGGCCTGAGCGGTCGCCGGAGGGAGAGGGAAACGCGGCCGGACAAGGAAAGCAACGACGCATCGCTGGCAGCCTCCAAGGTCGAACAATTCTCCAACCTCCAACCTTCAAGTATCGGTAGGATTGGGAGCCCACTGCTCGTGGCCGGGAACAAGGGCATTTGTTGCATACGGTCTTTGGAACTAGTCGGTTATATTTTACATTGAATTGTCCGCTTTGACAAATTTGAAGTAAGTACGAGTTGATACCTATGAGATGGGGTGTATATATCTTTAGTCCCGAGCCGGGATAGCTGAGCTACACGGAAACACCAGGTCCAGAATTTCTTGGAGCCTTCACGGCACCAGCTGCTCCGCCAGGCCGCGTCGGTTCCTTACCGCCAAAAACGTTTCCCAGACTCGCGCGTAGGGCGTCGTATACAGCTTGGTGGGGCGCGGGGTGGATCGAGTTCACCGTGTGTATGTGGATGAGACCCGTGATGGGGGAGAAGGTGTATGTCGAGTTCCTGGCGCGTGTGTGAATCCCGTATTCCTCAATGAAAATCAAAGGGCAGTACTTACACCTCCCATTCGCCTACAGCACCGCTGACGCGTGCAACGCCCGTCGCGCTGAGCCCGACAAACAAGCTTTTGTCGCGATTCTTTCTTCGCTGCTGCTGAACTGCTGCGTCGCCCCCGGGCGGCAGGTTGTTGACCGTCACTTTGTTAAGTGTAACCTTGAGGTCCGAGTACAGTGCGTTGAGGGTGTGGCGCACGAAGACGGACGACGCAAGGTACATCGGCATCCCTGCGGGAAATGAGTTTGTTTTTCGGGAGGCGCGGCGAGTGGATAGACGTGTACCTTCTATGTTGAGCGTTTTAGGGAACGGAGCGGGGAGTGGTACGGGCGGAGTATACGACAGCCGGACATTCGGACTGTATATCGAGTCGACGTCTTCGTCGGGCGTCGCATGATAGTCAAGAGGATTGGCGTTGGCAAGTGGGCTACTATTCGCCTGGCGAGGGCTGCCGGTTGACTTGTCGATGGAAGTGACGAGTCCCGTGTTGAAGAAGTCCGGGAGAGTTTGTTGGATCACGTAGATTGCGCGGCCTTGCGATACGCTCAGCGGGTCATGGCAAGGATAATTCTGGACCACACTCACCGGTGCGGAGCTCCCATTCTCGGTCAGAGATTTCACGAGGCTTCTTGGGGTCAGGAACAGAGTCAGGAGGAAGATGTGAACGGAGCCCGAGCGCTGCTTCCGTGGAGTGCGAGCGGTGCACCGTTCCAAAGGCGCGTGGTCGACATGAGGAACGCGGTGAAGCGGTGAGACACTGGGTGAGCCGTCTATTGGAAGTAGAGGATATGTGGGACCAGGAAAACATTCGAGACGGACATAACCGCGCGTTCACCGGGAAGAAGAGAAAAGGCTGGACGCGTTCTCTCGGCCGGCATCCTATTTGATGTGATGTCCCACGCCGTGGTGCACAACAAATCCTCGCTTCACTTCGTCCTTGCTTCGTCCTTTATTGCCTTGAAGCGTTCTACTTACGAGGTCCCTAATCGGAATATTCTCTTCAAGTCTTTCAACAAGTTGTAGGATTTTCACGATCTCAACTGCCGGTCTCCAGCGCGCCGAAAGTCCCTTGACATTCTAGAACTTCCCCGTCTTCAAGTTCTACCGCGCTGGCTGCCAGCAAGTATTAGACAACGAACTCCTTCCAGCAGAAATGACATCCGGCTCTCTGCCCATGCACCGCTCTGCCTCATCAATATTTACTTGATTTTCCTATCGGAATCCGTTTGGAATCGTTTCATTTTTCCTACAAAGGGGGGCTCGTTCTGGGGACTCGGAGCTCGTTCTACTTCAGGAGTCAGCAGTGAACTTGGAACCCGCGCCTTGTCATCGGTGCTCTTCAGGCTCTCGTCACCATTCATCGGGAGAAGCCCTACACATATTCTTGTCACTGCCAATGCGATTCAAGTGAACACGGTCATGCGGCGGTGGCCGAACCTTCCATTTCTCACCCACTGGGAGTGCATATAAACTCTGCTCCAGGTTGCTCCATATCGTAATTCACCTGGCATGTTTGTCTCTCTCCTCGTCGGACTTGCATTGTCTGTTCGGTGCCTGGCGAAAGTATACGATTCCGTCGCCGACCTCCCGGGGCTCACTTACGACTTCATAATTGTCGGAGGTCGGTTGTCGCTGGTATTTTCTGCACTGAGCTCACTCTCATAGGCGGGACCGCTGGAAGCGTGGTTGCGAATCGCTTGACAGAAAGTTCCAACTTCTCGGTTCTGGTTCTCGAGGGAGGTGTGACGAATGAGGGGGTTGTCGACTCACAAGCTCCATTCCTCGTCACCGACATGCTGCTGCAACCGATTTGGAGCTATAACTACTCAACGACTCCTCAGCAAGGTTTGAACGGCCGCACCATTCCATACCAGCGCGGGCGGATTCTCGGCGGGTGCAGCTCACACAGTGAGCAGCGCCTTAGACTAGCAACTCGAGGGTTCTGACGTTGCAAAAAAAAAACCAGACGGCATGTTTTATACTCGAGGTAGCGCAGACGACTTCAACAGATACGCCGAAATTACGGGGGATCCGGGTTGGTCCTGGAATCAACTTTTGCCCTACTTTTTCAAGGTGAAGTCGATGCCAAATATATGGAAGATAGCCTGATCAATTCCCAGAACGAGCGATGGACAGAACCAGCTGATCATCACGACACTCGAGGAGAATTCGACCCTCTGGTGCATAGTACAACTGGGAAAACGGCGGTCAGCTTGGCAGGGTACCGCTGGCCGGTCAGTTCGCGTGTTCTGCAAACGACCCGGGAGCTTCCCGACGACTTCCCGTTCAACCTAGACATGAACTCAGGCAGTCCGCTCGGTGTCGGTGAGTATGAACATGGGGTTGTCTGGATAAATTAAATCGTGGACAGGATGGCTTCAACAAACCATCGGAGGCGGTGAGAGAAGCAGCGGTGCTACGTCGTACTTGTCTTCGGTGGTCCAGCAACGGCCTAATCTTCACATTCTACTCGACGCTCAAGTATTCAAAGTGCTTCCAAACAAGACGGACGATCAAGTCACTTTTTATGGCGTCCAGTTCTTCCACAACCAGTCACGTATGCTATTATATTTGCTCCTTTTCATTTGGTTCGAACGCAACCTTTCTACAGCATCCGTGACAACGTTAATTGCGAAGAAAGAAATCGTGCTCTCTGCAGGGAGCATCGGGACTCCGCATATCTTGTTGAACTCCGGTGTTGGGAATAGCACCGAGTTGGAAGCCTTTGGCATTCCGGTGCTTCTGGACCTTCCTGGCGTGGGGCGCAATGCGAGCGACCACAGTGCTACGACTTCAGCATGGACCGTCAATTCCACGGAGACCGTCGATGAAGTCTGGCAAAATATTACCAGATTCAACGAGGCTTTTGGAGAATGGTTCGTCGGTTGAATTAACTCGATTGACGTAGATTCGTTCATGGTTTTCAGGAATCTGACAAAGACTGGGCCGTTCACCACGCTTGGTGTCACGCACGTCGGCTGGGCGCGCTTGGATTTGACATCCGATATATTTCGTCAGTTCGACGATCCGGCTGCGGGGCCAGGAACTCCACATATCGAATTGAAATTTACGGCGAGTACTGTTCTGTTCTTGTCGAAGTGAACCACGTATATAATTCGGGTTGGAACCAGAGCGGTAGCTTCGGTAGTGTCCAACCCGGACACTTCTTCGCTATAAGCACAGACGTCGTCACACCAACGAGCCGTGAGTTTTTTTGCGACATTCAATCGAATCAACCAAGTTAACCTCCGGTTCATCGTAGGCGGTTCCATCAGGCTGAACAGCAGTAATCCACTAGATCCGCCCCTCATTGATCCCGGACTCCTTAGCAGCGAATTCGATCTTTTGGCGATGCGGGAAGGAGTAAAAATGGCCCGGAAATTCGTCACCGCTCCAGTGTGGAAAGGTTACATTCTGGGGGAGATCCCAGGCTTCGCAAACGCCACGACGGACTCTGCCTTGGAGGAATATATCCGCAACACTGCGGGGACCTCGTCACACTTAGTTGGAAGTGCTGCAATGACGGCGAAAAATGCGGGATACGGTGTTGTTGACCCTGATTTGCGATTGAAGGGGGCATCTGGGCTGCGCATCATCGATGCGTCTGTATTGGTGAGCAATGAAAAACAAATTTAAACTGAATGCAGGAGAATTCTGACCGGCTTGAAAGCCCATTGTCCCCAGTGCCCATACCCAGGCCGCCACGTATGTTGTCGCGGAACGGGGCTCTGATTTTATCAAGGAAGATTGGATGTAAATCGAGTTGCCAATGAAAAATCAAGCTTAAAATCTACGGTCTCCTTGAAAAATAAGCGGTGGTTCTGAGGCTGCAGGTTGTTTGTAAATTAAGATAGCACGCAGAAGACTCGAAGTGCAAATAAATGAACTTGAACCAGAACCGGGGCTACCCCGGCCAGACGGCACGTCGGGTAAGCATGGCTAACTGGTTAGTTCAAGGTGGTGCGGGTGCTTGATCCCGAGCATCCAGCTTTTAAAAATCTTTCTCCCATTTTTCTTTCAGTTTTCTCGATTTTCCCGAGTGAAGGCGCTGATCCCCTGAGATCACCGCCGCTGATCGAGGCCGATCATGATCGGTGATTGACAGCCAGTGGCAGTGCAGGTCGGGTTCGTCAATTGCCGAGCACGACAACGGTCTGCATTTGCAGAGAGAATCTCTCCGTTCTGATTTTTTCTTCCACTTTTCCATGTGAGAAAGCATGCCGCCGTTTGCCGTACTCCAGCTGATAAATGCCACCATGCTCGTCAACAGGCGCGGCGAACCTCACGATTGTCTGCGGAGATAATAAAAATAGCTAACACGCCGCGCGGACCTTTCAAGGCACACAACGCCGGTACAACGGGACTTGACGACTTGACGCTCATCTGGGGCTCTCTGTACAACGTGCTCAAGGTGGAATATCGGACTGTATAGCCCAACGTGATTCCATTGAGTTGACAACCTCGAATTCTAAACATTATTTCCTTATCGGTGTTCCTTGATTCGGTCCGGCTCTTCCTGCACACGACGACAAACTATACACGACTCTGCTGCACATACCCCCCACATCGCTCTATTCCACAGACTTGACACGCTTTCGACGCGCTCTTGGCCTTTATCCGGACGCTCTGCAGTCATCGCGACTTTGGCCGAGTGCACGCCTAGCCCGCAATCATACTGGACGACATTGAAACCGGAGCCACTCCCGACACGGATGCCACTAGTTATTTACCCAAAATCCATGAAATAACGGGCACCGTGATCGGAGAGGAGGGCCAACGTGAGTCTCAATATGACCTCTCCGAAAAACCCTTGGGTAAATATTATCTCGTGGATCATCCGTATTTCTGAACACATTCAGAGAGCGCACGGGCGTCCCAACACGACTTTTCGTCCTCCTTCGACCTCCACATCGATGGCGCGCAGGTCTTTGCCACCTTCGACCCCAACATCGACAACGCAAGCCAGCTCGGTCTGTCATCCCTCCAACTCATTACCCTCTCCGCTCACTGCATTCTTTGTCCTCAGGCGAGGAAGATTCCCCTTATCCGGAGGTCAGGTCTGCCGTCGCCAATTTTGACGATCCCGAAATGCCTGCATCGACCATACGGTCGTGGACACTGGGCATCCTGTTCTCTATGGTGATCCCGTGCATGAACCAATTTTTCCATTTTCGCTATCCATGTATGTGGTTTCTCCGCCTCTACTTCCTTTCTGGGTCTCACCTCACCCAGCCGTCAACATAGGACCAGTCAGTATCTTTTGCCGGTCTGCCGCCCCACTATGCGCCCTAAATTTATGTTTCTCCTAGATTGTCGCGCAGTTGATCGCGTTCCCCATCGGCCGCACCTGGGCACGATGGGTGCCTAACGTCGCGCTCTTCGGCGTTCCTTTGAACCCAGGACCCTTCACGTGAGTCTCGCGCCCCGTCCCGTTTCTGGGGCTAACCGGGATTCTCCAGCATCAAGGAACACGTGAGTGGGATTTTCTCTGCTCCTTCAGTGAACCTACAATCCATTTCTAGGTCTTGATCATTGTGATGGCAGGCGTGGGCTCGGGAAGTGCCTATGCCACGGATGTGCGTTCTCCTCTCGGCTCAATCCCGTTGTGTTTCCGACATTATTTATAGGTTGTTGCTGTTCAGAAAACATTCTACGACCAGTCATTCGGCTTCCCTTGTGCGCTTATTTCCTGACTCTCCGTATTTCTACTCATTTTCCGATAGTCCAATGGATGGTATGAGCCTTCCGAATGTTTATTCTCCCTTCCCTCACTCTTATGTAGCTCGTGGTATCCACCCAATGCATCGGGTTTGCCATAGGTGGTATTACCCGCCGCTTCCTTGTTAACCCACCATCTATGAGTACGCAGTCTTTACTCAGCCTCTCCCTCACTTGACTCGATCTCAGTCTGGCCTAATACCTTGGTCTCGTGTGCGCTATTCAACACCCTGCACTCGCAGAACTATGCCGGAGTCGGGAAGCACCCGGGCATGTCCCGAGAGCGGTTCTTCCTCTTGGCGTTTACGGCCACGGTCGTCTGGTGTACGGCTTTCCCCCCGTGGCTCGTCCACCGTTCTGACCTTCACCTCATATGCAGATTTTGTCCCGGGATATCTGTTCCAAGCATTGAGGTGAGTGTTGCAAACACCGGCCCACACATCCGTTAATTCGTATATCAGCTATTTTAGCTGGGTAAGCTCTCCGGAATTGATCCTCGCAGTCGCCTTGACATGTTATCAGGCATGTTGGATTGCGCCAAACAACGTGGTAAGTACCCGTCAGAGCTCCCGACGAGAATATCCTCATCCCTGTCCCAGATCGTGAACCAACTCTTTGGGCGGGTTCTTTCTACCAATCTCAGAATCGCCATGATAAGCTCTTCTTTAGGTACCGAAGTGGGCTGGGGTTCTCCATAATCACACTGGACTGGAATCAGGTCGCTTTCATTGGGGTACGCGCTTTGATTTCCGTCTGTTTATGTATCCTCACAATTTTTTTGGTAGTCTCCGTATGTTTTGTTCAGGGTTTTCTTCTTTTTGCTGAAGTTACTTCATTTGGCTCCTAGTCTCGCGACTCCTTGTGCGTGTTTGTTTCCGTCCGAGACGACGAATGACTGAGCTGCTACGATAGGGTGGGCTGAAGCGAACGTCATGATCTCATTTACATTCTTCTATTGTATGCTCCCTGCTACCTTTCTCGCTCAGCACTGACAGGATGGCTAGGGCTTTTGGTACCTGTACTCTACGTATGTACATTTCCATTGTTTTTGCTCTGTTCTCACCTTTTACGTAGTATTCGAATGTCTGGAACGCACAGTATCTACCGTAGGCACTTTTCCTTTCGATCCCGTTCATGTGCTGACGGAGCAGCAGGATATCATCGAGCAGTGCTTTCGACAACACGGGCCACTACTACAACCACACCCGCATTACGAAAGGCGGAAAGCGCGATCTCGAAGCGTACAAGGCTTATAGTCCCCTGTATCTACCGTCCGTTTATTCCCTGCTCGACTGTGGCTCCAGCTCACGGTGCTCTCAGCATGACTTTTGCGATGTCCTACGGCCTCTCGTTCATGAGCATCACGGCCACGATCGTTCACGCTCTTCTACACTTCTGGGCGCCGATAAAGCTGCACTTCAAGCGCTCGCTGCGGGAGCAGCCCGACGTGCACGCGAAGCTCATGATGGCGTACCCGCAAGGTCAGCTAGTTCATATCGCGTCGCCCTCGTTCGCGGTTCTGATCCCGGTGTAGTCCCGGATTGGTATTACGGGTGTATATTTGGTGGGTGGCTTGAATACCCTTGATTCAAGTGCTGAGCTTCGCCTCCCTAGTCGTGACCTTCATCTTTGCATGCGTGTGCATCGAGTGCTGGGATACGACGATGACTATCCCGGCGCTGATCCTCGCGCTGTGCGTCGGTGCGCATTCCTTCGCTCTTATGGTGGCCTTGGGGCTCATGTTTTTCCGGTAGCGATATTATATGTCATACCAGTCGGTGCGTTACTGCGTGCTTCGTAGCAACCTTGCGTTCATGTGGCATCAGGCATGATTCAAGCTGTAACGAATTGTAAGGATGAGACTGCCTCCGTGCCTAAAACGGCCGCACTGACCTTATTGGTGGCCCAGGGCAAATCGGGATAAAGTCGGTGCTCTTGGCTTCGTGATTGGCTGATCAACGCTTATACACTGCCAGTGTCATTACCGAGCTCGTGGTGGGCTTTATACTCCCAGGTAAGGAGCTTCAAATTAATTATCCCGGAGACTGACTTGAGGCTCCGTAGGAAGGCCCCTTGCAATGATGATGTCCGTTATTCGTTTTGTGCTGTACTGCCTCGGTCGCGTTGCTGATTATTTTTAGGTTCAAGGTATTTTCACCGCTGTCAGTTCACTCCAAAGTTAACGCTGGTTAGACCTATGGCTATATCACCATGAGTCGAGGTGCGATCATGTCCCCGTGCTCGTCCGGTTACAGCTGGGCTTATGACACCCGTATTAGCGATCCTATTCACCGCGGACTTCAAGCTTGGGCATTATATGAAGATCCCGCCTAGGTACGAAGACTGTACTACCCATCGAATCCAATTCTTAACGGACGGCTCCACCAGACCTATGTTTTGGTGCCAGGTGCGCTGGTACAAGTGCGGCTCCTTTTTCGTTCTGACGTGGATGTCTGGCTGTAGATTGTAGCAACCCTGATAGCAGGGGTGAGGAGCATGATTTTTTTTTTTTGCAAAGCACTCACGTTGTCCAGACTGTCCAGCTTGGGATCCAGACATGGATGTTCTCACATATTACGTACGACCGTCTCCTCATTCACCGACGAACGCCTCTGAGATCGTTTCAGCGACCTTTGCACGCCGACGCAGAAGGACGAGTTCACCTGCGCCTTTACTCAGGTATTTGGGACCGCCTCGGTCATGGTGCGTATTCTAAACATAATGCGCGTGAGGGACTCTCACTCTTGAATAGTGGGGGGTGATTGGGCCCGGCTTGTTCTTTTCAATGGGACAGATCTATTTGTGAGTTTTATTGTCCATTCCTGAGTGAATCAAGCTGATCTTCTTTGCGACAGTGGTAGTTTTTGTTTCCATTGCAATTCCGTCGGCTGATCGCACTGGCAGCCCTCACTTTCTTCTTTGTCATCGGTGCTGCTTGTCCTATAATCCTATGGCTTATCACTCGAAGAAGACCCAACACGATCCTGAATTATCTGAGGTACATTCCTTGCTATATCTAACCCCGTTCTGAGCCCCTATCTTTAGTTTTCCGTACGTTTCTTGATATTCGAGACTTCGTCTTTTCTGAAACAGATACACAGACTGATCTTTTCCGCCCTGGGTCAAATACCGCCTGCAACTGCGATCAACTTCGTCCCGTGGGCCATCTTCGGGTTTGTTTTCCAATACATCATCCGACGGAAACATTTTGCGTACTGGACTAAATATAATTGTTGTTCCTTTCTATTTTCGACTGTGCTTGACTGACATCTCTACCGTCTAGATGTGCTCTCGGCCTCTCTCGACTCGGGCACTGCTGTGGGGATAATACTGGTGTTTTTCTGGTCCGTTCAACTCTTACTCCAACTACCAGCCCTGCGTTCTTACCTTGCCTCCATAGTCTCCAATACCCGCTTAACGGGTCTATCGGAAGCAAGTCGGTACTGGAGTGGTGGGGGAACACCGTCCACATGCGCACCTTGGACTGGAAAATCACTCCACTACGGTCTTTGTCGAATGGAGAAACTTTTGGGTAGCTGAATCTGTTTCGTTGACCTGCAGTGCTAACCTTTATCCAAAGACCTAAATCGTGGTAGATGTAATTATGCTGTATTTGTAGAACTCGCTTTGCTTAAATTGCTTTGGGTTTACGGATCTGTGGTCGCCCGATTGGGATACTTATGCGGAGGGTGATAGCCTTGTAACCAAGCACATATAAAGTCCAATAAGTCCGAACGTAAACGTTCGACTCGCTGTCACTTCCTCCCAATGTCTTCCACCTCTGTGCGGGAGACGACCCTTCCGTCCATAAAAAATGCCCCGCTCGTGGGTCTCGCTGAGGGCAACGCGCAATTCTCGAATTACCAGCTTGCCGCGCTCATCCTGGTCGTTCCATACCTTGTCAAATCGGTATTGCCCATCGTCAGCCGTGGCGGTTTCAAGACGTATCTTTTCGTGCTCGTTTTGACCGGCATCCCTACCACGATTGCCTACTGGACCCTCATGTCCACCTACGGCGCGCGCAAGAACGAAAAGGTCGTTTTGCCGGGCAAGGACATTGAGGAGTACATCACTATCAAGGACCCCGAGCTCAAGAAACTTTACAACGGCAAGAACAAGATCCCTATGCAGCTCTTCCACGACGCATACTTTGAGGGCAAAATTGACTTCAAGGGTGAGCTTGCTTTTTTTTTACTGCGGAACGCGTCCCAATGATAACCGACGTGTCAAAGGCGACGTTTTGGAAATTATGGAGCAGCGTCACGACTGGGCGAGCTTCAAGTTCACTCCGGAGCTGTTCAGATATGTCTTTACGGATTTTATCCCCGAGGTCATTGTGCACTCGCAAAGCCAGGATGAAGAGCAGGTTCGCGGTCACTATGACAGGGGAGACGACTTTTACGCATGGCAAGTTTAATTTCCTCTCGAGTCGGTGTAATTCTGAAGAAATAATGAAGGTTCCTTGGCCCACGAATGATTTACACTTCTGGCGTCGTTCTCTCACCCGACACGTTCGAATCTCTGGAGACTCTTCAGGACAACAAGCTTGCCATCGTGTGCAACAAACTTGACCTGAAACCCACTGACCGGTCCGCGCGCTTCCCCATCTTTCTCGTCTCCATTCACAATATTTTTTAGTCTCTTGGACGTGGGCTGTGGTTGGGGCACCCTTGTGGCTTACGCCGCCAAAAACTTCGGCTGTGACGCGACAGGCGTAACCCTCGGAAAGAACCAGGCCAAGTTTGGCACGGAGAGGATCGCACAGAACGGGGTAAGAACCCCAGTCCCTGCTCGTTTTGTCCTTCGACTCACGCAGTACTAGGTTCCGGCCGACAAAGCCCGTATCCTGTGCTGCGATTACCGTGAAATTCCGCACGGCAAGGGTATTTACGACAAAATTGTTAGCTTGGAAATGGCCGAGGTGTGTCTTTTTTGTATACAGTCGTCTGGCATTCTCTGACCAAAACGTAGCACGTCGGTGTTCGTCGCTACTCCGCATTCCTCGCACAGATGTACGAGCTTCTAGCCGACGATGGTATCTTCGTCTTCCAGGTTGCAGGGTTTAGGCAAAACTGGCAATTTGAGGACCTGGTTTGGTGAGCTTCTTCGTTTTTCTATCCGCAAAGTACTGACCGGTAATGCAGGGGACTCTTCATGAACAAGTATGTATTCCCCGGCGCGGATGCCTCCGCCTCCCTCGGCTGGGTCGTGAACAAGGTTGGTGGTTTTCTATATGTTGGTAAATTGAATTCCTGATCCACTCGTTCCCAGCTTGAGCAAGCTAACTTCGAGATAAAATCCATTGATGTCCTTGGGGTCCACTATTCGGCGACGCTCTGGCGGTGGTACCTCAACTGGTTGTCTAACAAGGACGCAATCCTTGAGAAATATGGCGAGAAGTGGTTCCGAACCTGGGCGTTCTTCTTGGCCTGGTCCACCATCACTAGTCGGTGCGTCAAGATATTGTCTTGGTTCCTACCTCTGCTGATCAGGTTTTTTTGTTCAGCCAAGGGTCTGCGTCCGTGTTCCAAATTACGATGCACAAGAACCTGAACGCGTACCATCGGATTCTTGGGGCCGCCAACCACGGTGGGATTCATGTCAAACCGAGCAAGGAGCCCGAGTAAGTCCACATCCCAACTTCCTGCGGCGAGAGACTGATATGTTTCCAGGTTGATTCTTTGATTTGCCATGATGGAGAGCAGAAAATTATCCTACACGCTACGTACCTAGAGGGTCTTGGTAGACACCCCAAAATAATGGTGAATTGGATAGCTTTCAACTTGCTTTGTGGAGAGCCACTGGAAAAACAAGGCAAGTCATCCTACGTAGTATAAGTAATCGTCTATAACTATATGGCTCCTTCCCATTACAACTCCGTCCCCATTACATGTGTATGAAATCACCGCGGAAACGCACCAGGAATAACCTGTCTTCTCCTTTCTGGATGGTGGAAATAGGTCCCATATCTAGACAGCCGCGACGGTGTCGAGGGACTCGCACTGACAGGTGCGTCAAGCAACGGCGCGTCACCGTTGCCGTTAGAAGGCGAAGTGGGCCCGTCGAGGTCGCTTAACGATGCCACCGAGTTCTCCAGGCCACCGGCCCCCGTACCCGTGCCATAATCCTCGTCGCTGTCTTCTTCATCTTCCTGGAGCCAGTCCCCACCGTCGTCCGGTAGGTTTATCACGCCAGACGCAGGATCGAAGCTGAGCCTGTGGTTCAGGGTCGTCGAGCGGCGCGACTCGTGCCAGGGATTGCTGCCGCCCGCGTCCGAGGATTCGCTCGGGGGAGCAACGGAGGCGGAGGAGTTGTTCTCGCCCATAATGAACTCGCTCTGGGTCCGTCTGCGGACGCTGGGTCGCTTGCGCAGGGTGAGGACCACAGCCTGGCCGTTGCCAGTAGAGTCCTTGGACATCGAGCCTCTGTGGTCGTTGTTGGACAACGTCTGGCCCTTCTTGAGTGGGAGCCACGGGTGCGGAAGCACACCATTAAGCGCCGGATGCATATAACGCCTTTTCCCGGTGCTGAACAGAAGGGCGTGAGTATATTGGACAAATGTCTACGAGGGAAGTACTTACTTGAGCACGCCACTATACCAGTTTGCCATCGGAGGTTGGGACTATCGCGACTGTCAGCTGGGGCGAGATGCAAAGAAAAGCTACGGACATAATCGGTCCTCTCATCCTCCGGCGCAACGTATAATGTGTCGTCATTCTGAGCGTACCTCCTCCGGCTCAGATTACTTTTGTCGACGTGAGCGAACGTCTTGACGATATAATCAAGGAACTCGCCTTTGTGACCAAGTAACCGGATGCCCGGCGCGCAGCCTGGTGACATCGGCGGTCTCTTCGCCTCTTTCGACCTCGCACACCGAACTGAGGCTGACGAAATCGCTCAGCGGCTTGAGCGCCTTCTCGATGTACCACGACCACAAGACGGTCCCGACGAGGAGGGGCGCCAGTAGTATGGTGATGAAATACGAGAGCTTCGAGCTGGCGTACGTGTTCTGAAGCAGGAAGAACCCGGTCATGAAGGTGAGGAAAATCATCACGCCCCAGATGAGGCGGACAAAAGTTATCGGCCAAGCCTGGCCCTGCGACTCGTAGGGCTTGTAGAATACTGTAGGAAGGGGTTAGCCGGTACAACGGCAGTCCGGGAGATTGACTGACCAAAGAGCAACTTGTACTTGTACACAATATATGAGTTCCCGAAGTAGATGGCGCCGAATATAAGGATAAGAGGTTGGGTGACGCTGTAGAGCATCGTGATGACGAACATGAGGATCGCCTGTGGGTATACAATACCATAGTTGATCATCGGAGGCGCGTTGAGTTCCGCAAAGTCTGGAACCGGATTGAGGAGCCAAGTAAATCAGAATGAAAATGACGTACCACGCGGAGTCCGAGTAACGAAAAGGCGGAAGAAACGAGGGATGGTCACACCGAGGTTTAGGAGTTGCAGGGGCACGATACCGAGCGCTGGTGAAGATCAGTCAGCTTCGTGAAAAGGTCAGAGCGTGAAACATACCCTGAAGGATGACGTAAGACAAGAAGAAATTTCGCGCTTTACCCGCTTGAAGGGCTCTCGCTATTTTCTCGGGAATCTTGGCGGGGAAATTTGCAAGATCGTACAAGAGCTGGAGATATGTAGACGCGAGAAGGAAGATGAATACGACGTTGACGAGCAGGAAGAGGAAGTATCTTTGAAAAAGTATGAGTCGTCGAGTTATGAGAAGGATCGGTCCAGGGATACACACTTCTTGAGTAAGGAGTACTCGATCCAGCTCCTTGCCCGGTATCCTTGCCAGTATGTCAAACCTTCACGTTTCAGTTAGAGCAGACATGGGAACACAGAATACGGACAGCGCACTTTCAAGAAGGAAGGGTAAGCACGCATTCAGCGTGATCATCGCCACCGAAGGCAAAGAGTTCTGCACAATGGCGCGCACTTTCTCGTTGCTGTCTATGAGCCTGCCCAGCCAAGGCATAGTCTTCTTGATCTCGTCGTAGCTGAGGAGACTCGCGAGTGCCGTGATGGGGAAGATCCACGTGAAGAAGAGCAAAGCAATCATGGCGAGAACAAAGACATCGCGGGTTTGGATGGAAAGTTGTGAGGGGGTCATATTGCTCCACACGATATCGCGGGGTTCGGGGGCGGGGTAGGTCGTGCACTGCAACGGGGCGGGTGAATGCACGACTTGGATCGCAACCTGCGCAGAGGACATCTTCTCGAACGTGACGAATGCGACGCGCGTTGACTTGAACTTGGCCATGCGCCGCTTGCGGACTTTCTCGTCGATCTCCTTGAATTGGGCTTCAAGGAATTCCAACGCGTCTACTTTGGCTCCAAACCACCGCGGGCGGATGGTGGGCCGCTTTCGGTGCGGGACGACGAGTCGCTGTTGTTGGCTGGCTCCGGATTCGACATCGACAAGGGGAAGAACGCCGCTGGCCTCGGGATCGTACTCCTCCACGGTGCTCGGATTGCCTACGTAACTGACCCAGGCAGCTTCAAGCGCCAGAAGCGCTTCGGTACGCTTGTCGATGAGATTTCTCAGGGAATCGACATCCCGGCAAACCGTGACGCTCTCCACACTGAGCCCCATGTTCTCAAAATACTCTGCTAACGGTCGCTCTCCCTGAAGATTGCGAGGAAGGTTGGTCACCATCACGGTGCGTGCAGGGATGGAATGGACCAGTTCTAATGAGAAGAGCTGGCGCGAGCGAATGAAGCGGCGGTAGTTTTTGTAGATAAAGTAGAGCGCGAGGAGGGTGAAGAGGTAAGTGAAGATGAGGTATAATGAAAGGTACGAGTTGGCCTCGCTGATGAGATCGAGCCAGTCCAGGTCAGGTAAAGTTGAGTTTGTTCCATTCGCGGCGGAGAGGCGGAATGCGCTCGGTCTGCTAACAACGAAATCTGGCCAGTCAGAGTCGTCAGACCCGGGCCAGTCATCGTCATCGCCGGTTTCTTTATTGTGCTGCAGAACATATGAGAGGCGAGAAAGAAGAAGGATCTTTGGCACACACGTTCCAGTTGATTGGCATAAGAATCGTCACGGCAAAGAACGAGCACACGGAGAACAATTTGAATGACATTTTGTAGAAGTTGAGCAGAACGGCTGCGTCAAGTCCAACAATTTGTAGCACCGTAAACTCGGACGTTTTAATGGTCGGGAGTATCCAGCCGAAGAACGTCTGGTGCGCATGCGATTCATGGGGAGAAAAGCCTGCACACGGTTACCGACTTGAATGTCAAACAAATTACTGCGACGCACCCTTGAGCTTTGTGCGCGGCGCAAAGAGTAACGGCCAGCGGGTCCGACAGTACGAGAATACGAAGAAGGAGAAGAGGCCGATAGTAGCTGACAGAACGAGCTGGGTGGTAAACCAAGGCCCTTCGAACTTCACTGTAGATTCCAGTCAGCAATACTGGGCGGTTCAGGTCCAAAGAGACGCACTCATGGGCGGTGAGCCCGGGGGAAGACTTCCACCGTCATCGCCATTGCCTGGGTCGTCGAGAAAGGGACTCAGGAACGAGGATGCCTTCCAGTCCATCGTCGTACAATTGCTAGCCGTACTAGTGTTTGGCTCCACACCAATCAGTACACAAGCCCCTATTCAACCCGACCTTGCGGTCGTTGAGACTCGCTCCTCAGCGCCGTGCTCAACGTCCCGCTGCTTTCAAATATCCGCGCAAGTTTCTGCCCTTACTCGGGTTGAAGTTGGCTTTGGTATTCGAGTTGCAAGGACGAAGACATCCAATCGAAATAAGGCCAAACAACCCAAAGAGGAAACTCGATTAATTTTGCTCTCAACTCCGAGCTCGACACTGACTCCCTCCCATGGCCAGGTCAAGCCGACCTTCAACCTCCAAACCCAAGGCACCAGATGCAAGGGCCAAAGCTAATGCAGCCGGGTATCTGAAGCGGCATAGCACCAAAACCGTTACTCCGCGTCTTGAGGACGTTTACGAGCTCGTAGAGAACGACGGTCGAAGGGGAAAGGGCAAGGGGAAGGGGAAAAAACCGCGCCGCGAAACGGTCGACTTGGAGTACGACTATGGTGAGGACGGCGCCGATGGCAGGGAGAAAGACTCGGAGGACGACGAGCGGAGAGAACCCCGATTGTTTGGGGAGGGTGACAAGATTGAAAGCGAGGACGACGAAGAGATAGACAGCGACGCTGCTTTCGAGGACCTCGACGGCGCTGCTGATGGTTTTGCTGGAGTATTTGGACGGGTAGGTGATTTGTTTCTTGCCGTTTTATCTCGATTTATATTTCTTTACAGAAGAAAACACCAACGAAAAAGAAGAAACGCCCTGTGAGGTTCGCAGACGTCGATTTGAATGAAGACGATGACATTGCGATGGGCGGAGCGGACTCCGAGGTGGAGCAAGAAGAAGACCTCGACTCCGACACATACATCGACATACTGGATGTACTAGACGGCAAGGGCGAAGTGTACAACGAAGACTCAGACGAAGAGACGGCTCCGGCTCCCAAGAAACCTCCAATACCTCTGCGGGAACCCGTTGCCGCTGCCTCCTTCTCTAATTCCGACGAAGACCTGGAAGAAGACGAAGAAGACGAAGGAGATTCTGGAGGCGACGACGAAGATGACGAGGACCTCAGTATGCAGGACGATGACGACGAAGATATCGATACCTCTCCGGAAGCTCTCAGCGCGCTGCACACCTTTATCTCCGGTCTCCCCTCCGACGCGCCTCCACCCCCCTCTGCAAAACGAAAGGCTCCAGCGGACGCCGACTCCAGCGCCCCGCGTAAAAAGCGCGCCCTGCCCCCCAAAGAACGCACCCAAGCCGGCGCAGAGGGCGAATTCCAGGTCGGCAATGGCATTGGCGCACAGAAGCTCTCACTTGCGGACCTGCTCGCGCCGCTTTCGGCCGCCGCACCCGCTGCGCTACGCGCTGTACAAAAGACTCTCGACGCGGGCCCTGCGGAGGAACGGCCCAAGACGAAATCGACCGGGAAGAAGGTCAAGGCGGTAGGCGGTGGTGCGCTCGCGGCGCCGCTCGCGCTGCGCACACAGGCGCGTGTGGACCGTGAGGCGGCGTACGAGGCGACGAAGGAGGAGGTGGAGAAGTGGGCCCCGAGCATGAAGCGCATTCGCGAGGTCAGTCAGCACGCTTTCAATATACATTAATTGCTCATTAATTATCGTGCAGGCAGAGCACTTGAGCTTCCCGCTGCAGGGATCGAAGCAGCAGATGGGCCGCGTCTCCAATGCGGAGCTCGCTGCAAAATTCAAGGTAATCTCTTCGGAAGGTCCTCGAGTTGTACACAAGCTGACCACGTATTACATAGCCGACCACGGAGCTCGAGACGGCCGTATCGCGACTACTTGCGACGGCAAAACTGGCGCAGGACGCGGACATCCAACGGACGGAGAACCAGCTGCTCGCAGCGACGCTCTCCCCAGAGGAAGTCGTGCGTCGGCGCAATGAACTGCGGCAGATGCGCGAGCTGGCGTTCCGTGGGGAGGTCAAGGCACGGCGCGTTGCCAAGATTAAGAGCAAGACGTATCGCAAGATCGCGCGCGGGAAGAAGGAGCGCGCGGAGCGGGACGGCGCGGAGGTCGAGGAGGATGACGGCGAGGGCGCGATGCGGCGGGAGGTGGACCGCGCGAGGGAACGGGCGGGAATGCGGATCAAGCGGAATGCGAAGTGGAATCGCGCGCGGGTGGAAGGAGAGGAGGAAGAGTTTGATGGCGTCGATGGGCGGAGGGAGATGGAGATTGAGCTGGAGCGCAAGGAACGGCTGGCACGCCTTATTCGCGGCGAGAACGACGGCCCGTCCAGCGGGAGCGACGAGGACGAGTCTGGGGATGAGGGCGGCGAGGAGGGCATCAAGCGCTCGGCGTTCAATGAGCTCAAGTCTCTCGCAGAGGAGGCGGCGGAGGGGCCGGCCAAGCAGAAGGGTGTGTTCGGCATGAAGTTCATGCAGGATGCAATGCAGCGCCGAAATGTGGAGGCGGACAAGATGGCGGATGATTTTGTCACGGAGATGGGCCTTGGCGTCGCCGAGAACAGCGACGAAGAGGACGGGGACGTCGGTCCTTCCGGTGTGATCACTCACCGCACTGGTGGACGCATCACACTTCGTCCTGGAGCAGACACTACTTCCAAAACACTCCAGGTGGGCATTGCCATCCTTTATACGGGAGCATCCCTCTAATCTTTCATTCCAGGCTCCGACCCACGTGAATGGATCCAACGTCGCCCCACCACGCTCACCTTCACCGTCATCGACGCCCGCCCCCGCTGCCAATGAGCCCGCTCGACCTCGACCCCTCCTTTCTTCCACCACCCCTGTAGTAGACGAAAACCCTTGGCTCGTTCAACCTGCATCATCTTCTGGTCCAAAAGCTCCCCGCGCGAAGAATGACATCGTAGTCAGCAAGGACAGCAAGGCTATGGACAAAGCGCGGCATAAACTCGCCAAAAACGAGAAGAAGTTGGATCAAACCGCCGTAGCTATCGCCCGGGATGACGAGATCGTCGAAATCGAGATGGACAAGATTCTCGGGGCAGACGAACCGCAGAAGCAGACGACCACGAAGAAAACCACTGCCATTGAAGACGACGAAGATGACGACGCAAACAGTGAGGTGGATGCGCAGGAGCAGGCGCTTCAACTCAAGAAGAAGGGCAAGGCTGGGAAAACCGCAATCAAGGCCTTTGAGCAGCGAGATCTGGTCGCTCTTGCATTTGCGGGGGACAATGTCGTTCGGGTACGAGTTCGATGGCGCTGTTCATCTATGTTTGCTGACGTTTTAACCTAGGACTTTGAGGACGCCAAACGACGGGAGATTGCATCCGATGCTCCTCGGGAGGTTGATACCACATTGGCCGGATGGGTAGGTTACCTGTTCGAGTCTCAATGCAGCCATTCATCGTCACTTCTTACAGGGATCGTGGGGAGGCCCATCCACCCGCAAGAGCAAACCCAAGCCCCAATTTATCAAGAAGATCCCGGGGATTGCACCGACCGACCGTGCAGACCATGGCAAAGCCAATGTCATCATCTCCGAGAAACGGGATAAGAAGCTCGCAAAGTACCAGGTCAAGGATCTGCCGTATCCGTTCACCAGCCGCGCACAGTACGAGCGTAGTATGGAGGCCCCGCTCGGCGCTGAGTGGAATACTCGCGTTGCGTTCCAGAAGGGAACGCTACCGCGGGTTGTCAAGAAGGTGCGTAGTTCTCAAAGATGTAGCTATTCGCTGGTCTGACTTGGTGTGCAGATGGGTACGGTCATTGAGCCTTTACGCAAGCTTTAGTGGTTTTCGTGTTACTATAATCCTTTGCTTTATCGGCCGTGCGTTTTGTTGTCGTTTCCACCGGGATCTATACCAAGAGCTCCACGACATGGTGATCTGACAGAAGGATGAAAGCGTGTTTGCGAAAACTTGTGAGTGGTGAAGGAAAGTAGCGTGGAAAATTAAGGACTATCCAAGACATTCTCCAGTGCTAAATATCACTGCTCCGTCCCGCCCCTCCCGTCCGGTTCAGGCACCACCACTGACAGACTTCCATTCTTTCGTAGCGTCCTGTTCGCCCTCCCATTCGTCAGTTGAGGTCTCCGGTACGACAAGGGCGGAATCGTGATCCCATAAAGACTGCTTCACGATCGGTATGGCCCTCGGGGTCCCATGAAGCGCCTGCTACTATTTCTCCAGTGCGCGTTTGCCGTGGGATGCCACGCGAAGATATACACCTCCGTTTCGGACCTGCCAAGCCTCAGCTACGACTTTGTCGTTGTGGGAGGTCGTCCTTTTCTTTGGATCTCATCTTTCTTTCTCAATTTACGCTCATCGCACGTAGGCGGGACTGCGGGAAGCGTCGTTGCTAACCGCCTGACCGAAAATTCAGCCTTCACCGTGCTCGTGCTAGAGGCGGGGCCCACGTGGGCAGCGCATTCTCTCGTACCTATGGTTTGTAAATTGTCTGTAGGAATGAAGGCGTGGTCGATTCCGAGGCGCCTTTTCTGGTCCTCGATATGCTGGAGGAGCCGATCTGGAGCTGGAACTACTCGACGACGCCGCAGCAAGGACTCAATGGGCGCGTTGTCCCGTATCAGCGCGCCCGTATCCTGGGCGGGTGTAGTTCACACAGTGAGCATCAAGCGCGTCAGGTTCATGCATAGCCTTGACATTTATAAATTTCCTCAGATGGCATGTTCTACACTCGCGGTAGTGCAGAAGATTTTGATAGGTCTGTGTTTGGCATTTCTTGCGCGGGGAGGAAACACCGAAGTAAATCTACATCTAGGTTTGTGGAAGTGACTGGCGATCCGGGTTGGTCCTGGAATCAGCTCTTGCCCTACTTTTTCAAGGTACATAGACCGGTGATCATGAGAAAACCGACGATACGCTGACCGCCCGTCAGAATGAGCTATGGACTGAGCCCGCCGATCACCACGATACTCGAGGAGAGTTCAACCCGCGAGTGCATAGTACTAATGGAATGACCTCCGTCAGCCTCACTGGCTTCAGCTACCCCGCCAGCGCGCGCGTCATCCAGACGACGGCGGAGCTGCCCAACACATTTCCGTTCAATCTGGATATGAATTCGGGCACGCCGCTCGGGGTCGGTGCGTGGTCTCCACAATTTCCGGCCGCGAATTGAAGACAAATCGTCAGGCTGGCTTCAAGAGACAATTGGCGGAGGCGAGCGGAGCAGCGCTGCGACGGCGTACTTGTCGCCGCGCGTCCAGCAGCGGCCCAATCTGCACATTCTCCTGAATGCTCGAGTCCTGCGTCTGCTCGCCCAAAAAACAACGGCCAGTGTCGCATTCCACGCGGTGGAATTTTCGCAAGATGCTTCTTGTAATTTGAGCACTCGTGTCTGCAGGAACCGAACTAATTTGGACCGCAGCCCAACCGTCGACGGTAACTGCCCTCAAAGAGATCATCATCTCCGCCGGCGCAATCGGAACCCCATCGATCCTGCAGCACTCCGGCGTCGGCAACGCGACCGCGCTGCGCGCGCTTGGGTTAACGTCCCTGCTCGACCTACCCAGCGTTGGCGCTAATGCCTCCGACCACCCAGTCGTGACGGAGACATGGGCGGTGAGCGGCAACGAGACGCTCGAGTCGGTGCGGCAAAACGCGACGCGCTTTGCTGTGGCGTTCGCTCAGTGGAATGCGACGAAGACAGGGCCGTTCACGGCGATTGGTGGGACGCACGTCGGCTGGGCGCGGCTCGCGCATGGCCAGCTGGGGCCGTTTGAGGACCCGTCGGCGGGGCCGGCGACGCCGCACATTGAGTTGATGTTTTACGTGGGTCTGAATCCATGGCGTCGCGGTTGAATTGACGGCTTCGACACACAGGCTGGGAGCTTCGGAGGGACCATGCCGGGCGGGAATTTCTTCAGCATCGGAGTCGCTGCCGTTGCCCCTGCGAGCCGTGCGTGATTTCCCTTGCTTTCACTCGCACTTGCTTAGTCTCTAACTGCAACTTCAGGCGGCTCCGTGATGATAAACAGCAGTGACCCGCTCGCCGCCCCGCTCATCGATCCCGGGCTGCTCGCGAGCGCACTCGACGTGCGCGCTCTGCGCGAGGGCGTCAAGCTCGCGCGCCAGTTTGTGACTGCCCCCGTATGGGCTGATTACATCCTCAACCCTGTCGGCGCGCTGGCCAACGCGAGTTCGGACGCCGACCTGGATTCGGCCGTGCTTGCGATTGCGGGCCCATCGTCGCACATCGTCGGGACCGCAGGGATGTCTGCGCGGGGAGCTACGTACGGTGTGGTGGATCCGGACCTTCGACTCAAGGGTGCGTCGGGGCTGAGGGTTATCGATGCGTCGGTGTTTCCGTTCGTTCCGAGTGCGCATACTCAGGCGGCAACGTATGTGGTCGCTGAGAGGGGTGCCGACCTGGTTAAAGCGGCGTGGCTCTAGCTGAAAAACATTCTGGCGCCCATCGATGTATAAGGTTTCATTGGTTCTTCTAAGTACCCATGTAAATATCCATTTTGTTGTAAAAGTGGTGAACAGGAAAGTTGGGCGATGATATCCGAGCCCTCGTCGAAGACATCTTGGTCGTCGCCTTGAAACCATCCAGATCCAGAGGAGAATCAGCGGGACGTAGAAATCCGAATCTCGATCGTGATGAGCGTAAATAGTTTGAGGCCAGGATTGAGGCCAGGTGCTAATTCCTACGCCCGCCATCGGTCGTTTGGATATCCAGGACCGGGTCAATGAGATTCCGCCTCAGTCAGACGTTCTGAACCGTTTCCAGTAGCCAGAAAATAGCACGACACAAGGTGGAACAGCCGCTAGGGATGGATGGAGATTTCGGGGAGTAAAACCGCCCAAGGCTGGGCTGGGTGTGTATTCAGGTTGTGGTCAAGAACGAGCTAGAGCGTGACGGAGGCACTGTAACTGCGGCTACCGGTCACGGCGTGGGAACGGACAGCAGACTCAGCTCTCCACGCCTCCCTCCATCTCCTACATCGTTTGAAACGGTGAGCAGCCTCGCACCCTCCGCTGTCCCCACCAACGAGCTTACCACCCCTGCCCCAGACCCGCACGCACCCATAATGTTCGTCTTTTCCGCACAACGGGCTCCGCAAGCTTCGGGATGAATATTTATTTACCGTCTGCCCCTCGCTTCGCAGGTCCGAGCCATATGACCCATACCTACCCCGCAACGGCGCCGGGGGCAACGCGCCCGCAGGAGGCAGCCAGGGGACCGCCAAGACCGCCGCCATTCAGGCGCAGATCGACGACACCGTCGGCATCATGCGCGAGAACATCACAAAGGTCGCAGAGCGTGGCGAGCGGCTCGACTCGCTCCAAGACAAGACCGGTGCGTTGCTACTGTCCCTGCTGGGCTGCTGTATGCCGGGATGCTGATACACGTCGGTGTTGTGTGTCCACAGACAACCTCGCCGTCTCTGCACAGGGCTTCCGCCGAGGTGCCAACCGAGTACGCAAGGTGCGTCTCTTGTCTTCCTACACTGCCCCGTCTACAGACTGACTGTCCCCTAGAATATGTGGTACGTCCCCGCCGGCCCTTGCTGACTCTGTTTGTCTCACGTATGCATCATTTCCTGATAGGTGGAAAGACATGAAGGTGCGCCCAGTCCCCTCCCGCCCCGCCCAGCGCTGACCGTCACCCAGATGCGCCTGATCATCGGGGGTGCGCTCGCCGTCATTGTGATCATCATCGTCGTCTCTGTAGTCAAGGCGACAAAGCACTGAGCACCGGCTCGTCGCTCTGCTTGCTATGTATATATCCTACGCTACTACGCATCCTTGACCTCTGACCCTCACGCGTATCTATCCCTGTGCGGACACTACCTTCCCCCTTGTCTTCGTTCCCGTACCTCTATTCTATCATATCGCTTCCTCTGTATGTCGCCGCGCTGCCTGCCTCCTCGTTGTACGTCGCACCCCCGCGCCGCGCTAATGCCGGATCAAAATTCGAGTTGTCTAAAGACTGCTTCATGGACTTTATATGACCTTTCTCAGCTGTGTATTTGCTTGGGAAGACTTACACCGTTCGAACCTTCCAAGTCCACAGCTTTGTTGTCGCTAACCGTATGACCGAGAACCCATTGTTCACCGTACTGGGCAGCGCATTCGTCGTCTCTATGGTTCGTTCGTGACACCGTCGTTGCAAGTGCCACTCCTGCCCTGCTGCTCGCACTTGCCTTGCTATCTCTACACCTCCGTCGCCGCGTTTACCAGCCCTTGTCCTTCAGTTCCTGTCCACATCCGCCTCCTCATCGTTAGATGGCCAACAACCTTCGCCTTGTTTGCGGCGTCGCTGGCCACGAAAGGATCATCCAGCGAATCGAGCTCCCATCCGGAGACTATCATGCATCCAACTTGCTCTCCGACATGCAAAAGTTTCATGACACGAAATGCTCTTGTGCCACTCGCGTGGAAACAGCGTGGAAAGTCGAGATGAGGTTCGCGGACGATATAGCGCGTAAGCTTCTAGATTTTTCCGTTTGGGCGGACTCGGAGCGCGACCCGCGTGTGGAACGCATCGCGATCGGTGCTGAAGACATGATATCGGATTACTTTCCGTCGCAACCCAACGAAGTTGGCATCCTTCACATCGTCTGTGTACCCTCCGGCCCTTCTTCGCCAACTAGCGGTGGCAGTGAACGCCGACTGGAGAATGACGAGGATCCAAAATTTGAATTGCCTTGCCGCAACTCCGGATTTATGGACTTCCATGCGCACCCTCGGATGGTATTCGTCGACAAGACCCCGTTCCTTCTTCGCCTTCCCCAAAGCTACAGATATCTCTTGATACGACCCCCAAACTTCGGCAAGACCGCCTTGCTGTCTGCCCTCACCGAATTCTATGACATTAGGAGCCGCGATTCGTTTGGGCAATTCTTCGGGTCGCTTCACGGCAGCACACCACATAATCAGCACCTGTGTCTCACATTCAATTTTGCTTATGTACGCAAGCGCCCATGTATCGAGGAGCTCACTAGCGCCTTAGAGAACTACATCTGGGCATGTTTGAACCGGTTCCTCGCCCGGTACTCCGAAGAATTGGACGTTGACAACCAAGAATTTTTGGACGAGAATCCTGACGACCCGCTCACAGCCGTTTTGGTAAGGGTTCGTACATACCCTCACTCGTTGCGATACTCACTAGGCGTAGGCATTGGTGAAAAAGCGTGGATTCACGCTCTTCGTGACAGTAGACGACCACGATGGCCCAGCTAGCAGTCGCATATTGGTCGACCACTCGCAATATTCGTCGTATCAGCGTTTCGCTAGCCAAGAAGCAGTCATGTCGCTGATGGATTCATGCTTTTGGGGACCTATCCGCGCCGCTTCCGGCGATGTCATTCGGAAGCTGTTCGTTACAGCCACGTTCCCTGTCCCATCCCCCACCCTTCAAGCTTTCCTGGACGATATCAGTGGACTGGCCGACTTCCATGCTATCTGTGGTTTTACGCAACAAGAAACTTTGAAGCTGGCATCCGTTATCGAAGCAGATGTCAGTGTTGCGGACCTTCGTCGTTCGTGCGGCGAGTATTTGTTCTCGTCTGCCCTCGGCTCAGTCGAACCCGTCTTCCATCCCCAGCGGACCATATCTCGATTACGAGAGGCAGCACACCTCCCCTCCATGCAGATTGATAACCTGGACCGCGCATTTGAATATCTCCGCCCCCTTTTGAAAGGTCTTGCAGAAGAGAGCGAGGGATCGGGGCTTGTATCTGTCCAGGGTTTGATAGATTTACTTGCATCCGGCGCGGTCGAGATTACCGAGAAAATGGATGATCCGCTGGTTGTGGAACGTCACGGCCCTTGCATCACTTGGAGTGCACTGTATTATCTCGGTGTTCTCACTAGGGATAGCCAGTTGGAGAACACTTTCAGAATCTCCACTGACTTGGTTAGGTCCATCGTACGTCGATTTCTTCGCTCTGTCGTTCGGTTTCTAACGTGAATCAGATCCACTATCGAACAGATCCTGTCGTCCTGCGTCGGTAGAATCTCCTCGATTCGCTGTTTTGGACAATCCGGGCGTACGACCAGGATGGCTTGCCCGCACCTTTCCTGCGATTATTATCAAATGTTCTCCGTCGTCAAACCCAATGCACCTACGGCCGAAGACACGAGCCTAACCTGTGCGGCGTCTCCGAGCTTACATTCGGGAACACACGAGCAGGACCCCGGCGACTGCTCGACCCGATCGACAAAACTTCGTCCAACGGTGCCACCCGGATTCGAGTGCTGGACCCCGCCGACGGTGTGCCCCGGATTTGGGAGCTCAGGACGCTGACGCTTCGCGGGATGTGGCAGGCTGTGAACCCGAACGACAGCTTGCCGTCGGTTGAGGCGCTCCGGACATTACACGAGGAGCTGGTGCAGGATGATGAAGAGGCTCTGCTTGCACGCCCGTACAGCCAATGGTCACCGACCCTCGACGCGATGGAAACGGTGTCAGTGAGCGACTTTGTCGAGGCTGAGCCTGAAATTCCTCAGTTCTTGGCTGTCGGTGGTGCGCGGATTTTAATGCGCCGGCGTTCGTAACTAGTTCCCCGCGCAGCTGTATACCCGATGTACTTAGTAGATAGTTTCGTTCTGTTTCGAAGGACCTCGAAGCGCAGAAAATAAAATATGCGGTTGAATTATTTTGCGGCCAGAAAAAAGCCCAAAGATAAGGAAGGCATGGTTCGGCGCCGGGGAAGGAGCGAAGAACATCGATCGCCACGACCAGGAGCCAGCTTGCATACCCATTGGACGTCGAGATAGAGGAGAGCAGCGAGCAGGACGTTGACTTGACAGGCATCGAGCCCACGGATGTCAGCAAGGCAAAACAAAAGAAAGCGGAATCCCTTTCACCGCGAACGAACGGTCACAACGCTCTTAGAGGACCCAAATACGCACTTGCTCGTCCCCACACCCACCGAGGAGCCCCCAAGGTTCTCGTTCCAGCACCCCCATTCCTTTCCCCAAGAGCCGCTTGACCCCCACCAGTACCCCATGCCCGCCCAGACCCATCCACCGACACACTTTTACCCCCCGCAGACCGACCTGGAGGTCCTCCAGAACCTCAAGGACATGATCAAGGCCGGCCAGCACGAGTTTTACCGCGCCGTGCCCCAGCCACAGGCCCTTGCTGCCGTCTATCTCGGTCCTAACGCCCAGGTGAGCAACGGCCCCCTTTCTTTGCTTTTTGGCGTCTTTTCGCGGTCGAATCGAGGCTCTGGATGTATTCGAATGCCATGCAAGGCCGGGGAATGTGTCGAGGGCTTTTTTCACGGTGCTTTGGACACGCGTCGGTTTGCCAGCAAGGCCATTTCCCGACTTTTCTCTCTCAAATGCCACGGTTCACCTTCTGACCCACCTCAAAGCCCGCCCAACCAGCGTCCATGGCCGTCGATGCGACCCCTGGCTCGGCCCCTGCTCCTGTTTCTGCGACCACGCCGACAGCCACAGGCGCGCAGCAATCCTGGGACCGTCCCGCCCCTTTGTCCGCGTCTGCATCCGGTCCTCTAGCTCCCGCGTCCGCCCACCAAAGCAACTCCGCTCAGAACCAAACCCAAACCCAAAACAATAGCCACACCCAGACCCGTGCTCGTCACGACTCTCTCGGCGGCGTCGACCGCCGCCCGCCTGACTTGCGCACCTCCGCCAGCCGCAATTCGTTGTCCGGTCCAGGCTCAGGTCTCCAACATCAAAATAGTGTCCATGGTACCGCGTCTTCGGGTGCTCTTCCTTCCTCGACTCCTTCTAGTGGTGTTCCTGCTCTTAGTACTGCTAATACGGCTGCTACTACTACCTCTACAACTGGAAACACTGCTGCTGGTGCTGGTGCGCCTCACGGACATGGACAAGCGCAGGGACACACACAGGGACCGGGACAAGCCCCGCCACAAAGCCTCCGCGACCGGATCGCGCCACCAGGCGCTGCTGTTCCTCCCGCCGCAATCCAACAAGCGCAAGACATCCAAAACCAATCCCAATCCCAAAATCAAGCTCATGGCCACGCTGCTGCTCCTCCTGGCTCAAGCTCCGCGTCCGGCCCAACGTCAAGCACCGCCTCAAGCACCCCAGTGCCCATCGCCGTTTCGGGCGCGCCGGCGAACCCGCGCTCGCTCGAGGAGCGCCTTTCGACGCCGCTCCCAAGCGGTCTCCCGCCTAATCCGAGCACAACCGCGGCGCGCTACGACGACCGGCGGTACGACTCGCGCGACCGCGAGCGTTACGACAAGGACCACGCGCGCGACCCGCGCGACCACCGCGATCGGGAGCGCGAACGCCTTACGCCCCCGCGCGCCTCGGTGGATCGCTACGTCCCAAGCGACCGCGACCGGTATGCTGGCGAGCGCGACAGCCGCTACCTTCCACCCCCGCCGTCTGGGGATCGTTACGTTCCGCCCCCGTCTGGGGACCGCTACGTGCCGCCGCCCGTGTCTGCGGGAGATAGAGATCGCTTTCCGCCCCCGGTGTCCGTCTCGGCCGTCGCTGCTGCGGCTGATAGAGACAGAGATCGCGATCGGGAGAGGGAGAGAGAAAGGGAGCGGGAGCGGGAGAGAGAAAGGGAGCGCCTCGCTGCTAGTGACCGTGAGCGCGAGAGGGAAAGAGAACGCGAACGAGAGAGGGAACGTGGCCGCGCTGCGTACCCGGCCCCGGCGCTGGTGGCGCCTGACCGCCGCTATCCGTACGACGAGAGAGATAGGGAACGCGAGAGGGAGAGGGAGAGGGAGCCTGAACGCCGGGCAGAGTACAGTAGGCCGGAGCACGACGACCGCGATCGGCGCTACTCTGTGCCGGTCCCCGTACCTGCCCCCGTCCCCGCGGCGGCCTACGAGCGCGAACGTAGCGTCAGCGCCAGCATCGCTCGGCCCGCCTCTGCTGCGGGTGCGGCGTCGCGCGATTGGCCCGCACCAGAGTACGCAGGTGACCGCGACCGTGAGCGGCGCAACGGTGGGTGGGAGGCGCGCCGCTCGCCGCTCCCCGTGCATCAAGCAGCGCACGTCGTACATGCTCACATCCCCGTTCCTCACCTCCCACAGCACCCGCCGTCGCACCCGCTCGCGGCGCACCCCGTCGGTGTAAGCGCCGTCGCTGCATCGTCCATTCACGCCGCGCAAGCGCCCCTTGCAAATCCCACGCCGCGCTATCGCGTGCGCCCACGCAGCCTCAGCCCGCCGCGCGGCGCCGTGCCGAGCGGGCCGCCTGCGAAGCGCGCCAGGGGGGACGAATACCCGGCCGGCGGGCGGGACGACTACCTCGCAAGGCCGGCGCCTGACTCGTTGGCTGCACGACTGGATAGACCGCCAGCGCAGCCTCTGCCGGTAAGGGAGGTTTCTAGGGATGGAAGGGATTTGAGGGATTTGCCGCGGGATGCGCGGGATCGAGCAGGATTGCCCCCGCCCCCGCCGCCGATGCGCGACGCGCGCGACGTTCGTGACATGCCGCTCTCTTCGCGCGACGTTCGTGCCATGCCGCTCTCTGCACGCGACGCTCCGCTTTCGGCACCGATTTCGCGCGATCCGCGCGATGGGCGGGACGTGCGCACGCCTGCGCCACGCGACCCACGGGACGCCCCGCCGCCAGTGCGCGACCTCCGCGATGCGCCGCCGTTGCGGGATACCCGAGACCTTCGCGATGCACCTCCTCTGCGCGACACTCGTGACCTTCGTGATGCACCGCCCTTGCGCGATACTCGCGATTTGCGGGACGCCCCGCCGCTGCGCGACACTCGTGACCTACGCGATGCGCCTCCATTGCGCGACAACCGCGACCTCCGTCCGGCGCCTCTGCCACCCTCGCCCGTTATACACCGTGCTGCGCCTATGAGCTCGCCGCTCCCGCCTCCTCGCGATGTGAGGGACGTGCGCGACAGTCGGGGTCCCCCAATGTCGTCGCCTTTAGCACCGCCGCCCATGTCCGCAAGAGATTCGCGCCCTTCGCCTCTGCCACCGCGGGACCTGCCCCCACGCGACGTCCGCGATGTCCGGGATACGCGCCTCCCGCCTCCGCCCCCGCCACTCGCCTCACGCGACCCGCCGCCGCGCGACATACGCGACACCCGCGAATCTCCGCGCCGCCCTCCGCCTCTACCCCTCCCGTCGAATGGAAGCGGCTACTACGAGCGAGACCCGCGTGATGTGCGTCCGGACCCCCGCGACGTCTCGCGCGACCGCGATATGCGCGACAGCCGGGACCGCGACGTTCACATGCGCGACGCGCCGCCGCTGCATTCCCGTGTGTCTGTCGACCCGCGCGACGCGCATCCGCTGCCCATGCGCGACGTCAGGGACGCGGTACCGATGCGCGATCCGAGAGATGCACACGCGCCGATGCGGGATGTGAGGGATGCGGTGCCTATGCGGGATGCGAGGGATGTGCGGGACCATGGAGGGCATGCGCAGCCGATGCGCGATGCACCGATGCCGCGCGCGCCGCTCGATTATCCCCCACACACGCGCACTCCACCGCCGTATTCTGCCGGGCGCGCGCCGTATCGGGATGACCGCGACCGGGCGCAGTACAGCAGGCCGCCTCCGCGGTGAAGGAGACAAAGTACGTTTCCTCTGTGTTGCTCAGCTTGGGGGCAAGTGCTAATAAAATTCCGCGCAGGTCTCGAAACGAAAAGAAATTTTGGAGATATGTGGGAGAATCTACGAATGGTATATAGTGGTAGGATACTGTTACAGTATGATCTATGCGTCGGTTGGTAGTGTACCAAACTATGTCTTTCTTGAATACCATCTATGCCTTTTTGCCTTGAAATTGATCGCTCCCTTCAAACTTTCCTCCATCACTCACTCCGGCCCTCCTAGTGTTGAATGTTCTTGTTCTCTGGGCACAGGCACTCAAGCCTCAAATCAGGTACCAACGCGACGTCGCTAAAGGTGCCACTGCCAACCGGGTCAACCTGATAAGCACATATTCGGCTGCGCTTGATCTCCACACTGCTGTTAAAATGCCTACTTGGGCCTTGTGTCGACGTTCCTCTCTTCTCGAGTCGTCATGGTCAACTTCAACCAATGCTTGGTCGAGGTGAATACCGGCTTGCATGGGACCGTCGGAGGCATGGACAACTACGGAAATCCAGTCAACATTTCACAAGCAACTGCAATAACATACGAACTGTGCAAGACGGCGTGCGGTACCGGCCCAGAGCCTTTCGTCTGGATTATCTTCTCCCAGCAGTTTACGTGCGTAGCCTGAATGTCTCTCGGTCGGGCTGCGTAAATGACCTCTTTGCAGGGCGTGGTTGTTGCCCTATCTGGCCCTCGTCGCGCAGCTTCCGTTTGGCGCCACGGATAGACTGGACAACGTCGTGGCAACCCTGCTCTCGGTCGGCTCGCCAACCTTAGCCACGTACTCTCTTGCCCTCACCGTTTTGAACGGGCACTGGATCGCTCGCCGGTTCTCACGCTTCTCGTATCCCAATGTCCGCAATGCCGTCCAGGTCATGAGCAGGCTGCAGCAGGTTCCGGTCAAGGTCACCACTCGCGGCGCCATTCTCGCGTCGCTCGTTGTCCTACCAGAGAATGATCAGTGGTGGACTGAGCTTGTCGAGTGGTTGGACTACACACATACCTTCAGTATTTCTTCTGTCGCATCTATCATCTGGGTCACAATTGCCTACATATTCACTGTTATCAACTCGTTCGCCGGTACCTTCCCCGTCCATTCTCCTTCCCCTTTTCTTACCCAGGAACCTTTTAGGCACCATCGACACGTCCACACTGAATGCCAATGGTCAAGGAGTTGGGTCAGTGTATCTGTGGCTTCTGCCCGTGGTAATTGGTCAGTCGGTCTTATTCATCGCTCTTTATCTTCTCACACACGGTGCAGGTTGGTTGCAGCTGGGACCAAAGTGCCACTCGGGCCGTCTACATCGCGCAGTCGACCGTGCTAACGCGGAAGCGTACGTTGCCACCGATCGTGGGCCTGTCCCCGCCGACGAAGTCTCCACCGATCGTGCAATCTCCCTCTTGAAGGATTCCGGCTCTGTGCACCGTGACGAGCAAGCCAGTCCTCCGATTTATAACTACTCAAGTACACCATATGGGCTCCTTGCCTTGAGAAGTATCACTCATTCTTATCCCAGGGTTCTTGCCTTGGGTGCAAGCAGTCGAGGAAGTGTATCATGTCTTCGAAGAGGCTTCGGCGCGTGCGGAGCGGCATCTGTCCGTCGACCCGCAGATCATTTGGGAACGTGAACCGAAAGGGGACAAGGTACACGGGCATAACCGCCGTGGGACACTCGCGCAGCTGGAGGCCTACGTGCGTCCGACTCGGCCCCTTTCCCGCAGCCACTGGGGTCCGGATGTATTTTCCCGGTTCCTTGTCTCCTCGCTTCTGGCCTTATGCCTGACATGGGCGACGACTGGCGCCGCCGTTATCGTTGTCTGGTTCACACCAACCATTGGTAATGCATACTTCTTCCTTCCTCGTTCATATCTTGCTAACGACAGACAGGTCTCGGCTGCAGGTCGGGCGCATACGTGCTGTACGGCGCGCTCTCCACGCTCGTCTGGATGATGCTCGTCACTTCGAGCGCCCTCGCCCACTACTCCACCCAGGTCACGCTCAATATTGAGGGCCAGCGGGTTTACACCCGCTCGACGCGCGTCGCCGGCACGCTTTCCATTATCCTCCGCCGCCTCGGCAAGGTTATCGCGGCCTGCAATGCGGTGTGGATCGTCCTCGCGTGCATCTTCCAGTTCTCCTCGTTCTTTGACCGCTGCTACTGCAATAGCAGCGTGCTCGGGCTGGGAAGCTTTGCATACGACGTGATCCAGCTTGTGAAGACGGACATTTCGACGATGAAGACCGCGTGGATTGGGGGTGTCGCGCTGGCTAGGTAAGCCTGCTCTTTTTTACCTGATCATCGTCTGACGGTATTTTGTTCAGCGGGTCCGCGATTTTATTCGTAGGTGAGTATTATCCCTCTCTCGTAATGTGCTCGTCTGTTCTGACTGAGGACTTTCCTTGTTCTTCATAGTGTTTGTGAATATATTTATCAACCCTCCACTTCCCCCAGAATGATATTCTCGTTCTCGTTTATTCCTTGTTTACTTATTATTTATCGTGTAACTTAGTGTATGTACTTGTCTGGTTTTTGTACTTGTTCAGGCTGGCTTGCGCAGACGTGTCTGTGGAAGTTCCGTGTATGCTTTTGTTTGGGATGTGGCTGTGATACCGCTGTTCAACTTGCTTGCAACCTTCACCAGCGCGGTGCACCATCATGCTTTGGGACCTCTTTACCTCTTTCAAACCACCGGGGCTTTGCTTCGCTAACTTACGCCTTGTTTCCGCTGGTTTTTATACCCCCCTGCATCCAAAATACCACACAGACGATATTTCAGCTTGTTCGGTTGCTGCCAGTCGGTTCCAACTGATAGCTCGACCGGTGAAGCGCTGCGTAGTAACTCAGGGCCTTGAAATCTCAGGTCCCAGTTTGAAAGCCAACAGCCTGTAGTCGTGTCGCTGTTCAATTCGATCAGACGCGGGAGTCATCGCACGCGTCGAAATTGACAGCGGTCTATTGGGGGCAGTGCCGCAGTGCACACGTTGGACCACGTCGGCGACACCAAGTACTTAACGTCTCCCTTCCTTCGCAGATCTTTCAACGGGACACCATGAGCAACATAATCGTCCGATTCATCGAGCGTTTTTACTCCCCTGGCTCCGGATACAGTGCTTTGATGCTCGGTCTGGATTTCTCTGGGAAGACGACGCTACTATACCGCATGAAACTAGGTAATTCTATCGCACTATGGACGTTCAAATAGAGTTAACTAACTTGGCATCAGGGGAAGTCGTTCAAACCATTCCCTCGATTGGGTGGAACGTCGAGACTGTCAGGCTGAAAGCGCACGGGAGAACGGATCGCGTGCTGAACCTGACATGTTGGGAGTTTGGCGGCGGATGCGGCGGCCGCGACCATTTCGCAAATCTCGTTGCGGCGCATGCGCTACAGACACATGCAATCATCTGGTTTGTTTCACCCTCACAGGACTGTCGCATATCTTAACTGGGACGTGGAGGCTCATCGACAGCACCGATCGCGGCCGTCTTCGGGAAAGCATAGGAGAAATTTCAGGGCTCCTCGCACGCGTCGCTGCAGACACGATCGCCCCGCCAAGGGAGCGTCCTGTCCTAATGTGAATATGTATTTCTGCAAATAGCACTGAAACTCAAGTCTATCCAGACTTGCTACGAAGCAAGACTTGCCAAACGCCATGTCGATAGACGAAATTCGCATCAAAGTTGCACCAGCAATGGCAGGGATGAATGTTTTCAGTCTCGGGGTTACGCTTCACCAAAGCCTCACCGACGGACCGCTTCCGGATGCCTTTGGCTGGTTACTAATGGCCCTCGAAAGCGCTCGCAAGGGACCCTCCGACACGCACGCGGTCTTGTCTCCCAAAAGCGCAACCACTCCCCGCGCGCCGAGCATTCTGGAGGAACGGCTGCCATCGTGGCTCACGCGTGCGGAAAACGATTCACCGGCCGCGGTGTTTCTGCACCAGTTTGAGACCATAGATCTCCCGGCATGGGACCATTACACTCACATTCGCATTGCGTATCTCATGTTAACTCAATACGGCCGTCAGAAAGGTGGGAACCGCCTTTCGAGATGGTATCTCAACTGACCACGCGTAGGGAAGGACAAGGTTTTCAAAGGAATAGAGAGATACATCAAAGAAAGTTCACAAACGCGGGGGCGCACGTTCCATGTCACCATGACATATTTCTGGATCCAGGCAGTTCACTTTGGAATACGCAGCATGCCACCATTAATGCACCCGGATACCGACTCAGATGCGGACTCGGATCTAGGGAATGGGAGCCTAGATCCACACGACAGCCCTGAGCTCGACGATTTCCCCCGGTTCCTCTTGCTCAATCCTTTCGTTTCAGATGGAAATTTCTGGGTGGAATATTATTCGAAGGATGTGATGATGAGCGTTGAAGCTAAAACAGCCATGCGCTTGCCCGACGTTAAACCATTGCCCAATCTTGTTGTTAGAGACGCAATCTCCGCAGCATAGACACCTTCGTGAATGTATTTATTGTGCACATGAAATCGAACAGTGACGTCATTACGTTTGTTCGTGTTTCTATATTTCGTTTTCTTCCTCCCTCCATGTCAAGCCATGTCTGCTCTGCCTAGTCGCTACATTCGCCACGCTAATCATCCCCCATCCGACCTCCAATCTGCTTACGAGCCCATTCTCAATGTCCTTGCAGCAGAGGTCAAGCGTGTTCAATCCCATGTTCCCAAATCCAGGAAAACGGGGAGCGTTTATGTCGGAATAACAGGTATGCAGCGCTGCAGACTCGCAGGAGAATATCTCTCTTGAATACTACCATTGACTTTAGGGTCTGCCTTGATGGCGCACCACCTCTCCGCTGCGCAACTCGAAGCGCTGCCGGGACTGTCTCCGTCCGAATTACTCTCATTCACGGACGCTCGATTGACGCAGGCGCTCAGTCTCTCACCGACCTCGCTCAGCAGTCCTAGCTCTGGATCCCACAGCTCGTTCTTGGAGACTGTGGTGGGAATTGCTACCCTTATTCTTATCCGAGCAATTGACTATGTATGTACGGCCACGACGGTCAACCAAAGCCCATTCAGCGACAGTTGGGCCGCATGTGCACAACTCATCAAAAGTGCGACATCCATGGCCATCTCAGAGGATCGTCGGAGCGATACGGATGACGACGGTGGATGTGAGATCCTTTACGGTCGTGCAGGACTGCTGTACGCTATCCTGCGCCTGCGGGGTGCTTCGTGGCGCAGAGATATAAACTCTGCCGATTCAACCTCAGCCGATTTGATTACTACAACCCGGGCGTTATCTTCCGAGGCTCAGCTTGAATTGCTTGTCCAATCTATAATTCACCGCGGTCAATCTGGCGCCGCTGCTTACGCAGCGGAACTTGACGGAAAACTGCCTGCCCCTCCGCTCATGTGGACCTGGCATGGGAAGCGTTATCTCGGCGCCGCACACGGAGTAGGCAAGTCGATGGCTTCTGATTCCTACACGATTTTGCTCTGACCATCCACAGCGGGGATCCTCCACGTCCTCCTCCTTTGTCCCGCCGAGGTCATTCGTCCCTACATGGAGTCTATTCTTCTCACTGTCGACTGGCTAATTGGATGCCAGGATCCGCAAGGAAACTGGCCCTCGGCGGCGCCCACTGGTGGTTCTACCGAACACGAGAAAGAGCTTGTACAGTAAGTAGCTATGCCAAAGTTCCATGCCAACGTCTGAACCAGAATACGCAGATGGTGTCACGGCGCATCTGGAATCTTACTCGTTCTGTGCACAGTTCTACGATGTGCCACCCCGACCTCTGCCGGACCCCGTCTCGAGAAGGTCATTGCGTCTGTCCAGGCGGGTGCGTCACTTGTCTATAGGCACGGGCTGCTGTCAAAAGGCCTCGGGCTTTGCCACGGAGTCGCCGGTTCCGTGTTTGCCCTTCTGGCCGTCTCGGATGTGCTTGACACCGTACGCATCCAAAAAAGCAAAACTACAAAGTCAAAAGCTTCGCAAGGGGAACGCTATTACCTCGCGCGTGCGGTGCATCTGGCACAGCTGGCCGCCAACCATGAAGCGATGACGGCGCGCGGAGAGATGGGCACTCCGGATCATCCGTGGAGTCTGTACGAGGGGATGGCGGGGATGTGTTGTGCGTGGGCGGAGGTGTTACGCCGTTTGACCGTGAAACAAGGTCGACCCTGCGATCGCAGCGGCATGCCAGGCTTCGACGATCTGGAGGGTGTCGATGGCGATACTTGGGCAAGCTGGTAGTGATGATATTGTACTACTACAATCCATGAATGAATTTATATGGCTCTCCAAGATGAGTTAGTTGGATCACAATTTATGTCACTTGCCCTAAGAAAATCGTGTCTTGAATTTATCAGCTCTAAACTGCTTCCCTGTCTAAATGGGCCAAAGTTGAACTTGGACCACGCAGTATGCATGTTCTTCTACAACTCCAGCTTTTTCAACCGTATGTATCCCCCGGATTGTCGACACATAATGACGTTTAACGTTGGTCGACACATGTTTTGGCCGCATCTGTCCAGATTTCTATTCGTCGTGATCGCGGGGTAGGGTGGACGCTTTTATATATATAAACAGCAGTTCGGGATATAGGACCGTCTGAGGCTGGGGCCAAGGCCAAGAGCTGCGCCAAACATCTCAACTTAACATACAGGTTTTGTATAGGTGCGCACACATTTTCGAACCCTCGGAAGTGATCATGAGCAGTATCCGGAGTGAGATTACTTCGGTGGATCATCTCGGCGCGGTTACTTCCTTCCACCTTTCTTCTGTGACATTTTAAGGCTACTAATGACTTCGCGCGGCTACCTCTAGGGCTTCAACAATTAATTGGAGACCTCGTTCCACCTGCACACGCCAAGTCCCCACAGCAATTCTCGCGGCTGGTCGACCCTTCCACGGTAGCTCGGAGATGCGAATTGTTTTCGCCGCGTTCAGCAGGGAAACGAGCTGCGCATTCAAAGAGTCCGAACGCGCCCGAAACAATACCACCATGTAGATTTTGCCAATGTCGACGTTGGGAAGGAGCTCGTACGCGGATGAGTTGGCGATATACGACCCAATACCGCGTGCAAGCGCAATCTGGCACTCGAGTAAATCGCGGTGCCAAAGGCGTCCGTGAGCTACGAGCGATGCGTAGACCGGCAAGGCCCGAAATCGACGACTGTTTTCGAGCCCAAGGTTGAGAGGTGACGGAATAGATAGAGAAGTCGTGGATAAATAGGCGGAACCGGGGTTTCGGAATACTGTTTGCTGTAAATTCAGGTGCCGAGTGAAGAAAAATCCGCAATCGTAAGGGACGTTCAACAACTTGTGGGCGTCCCCAGCGATGGAGTCTGCCAGATGAAATGCAGAAACACCTTCGTTGATTGCCTTGTAAGCTTCCGTATGGGGCAGAACGAGAGCCTGGAGGCCAAAAGCTGAAAATGATATGTAAGAAGGGAAATCTAGAGGCAGAATGGAAGGGAAAAGGTTTACCTCCGTCGATGTGTATCCAGGCACCATACTGATCAGCAAGGGTTCTGATCCTGGCCATCTCCTCCCCATTGGTCGCGAATCGGCCAGAACTGACCTCTCCGGCGCTGATCGAAATAATGCTGGCAGCCCCGTTGGACAGATGTTCGACGAGTGCGTCCATGTTGAACCTCCACGGTTCATCCTTGCTGAGAGGAAGTAAAATGACAGAATCGCGACCAATTCCGACGGCGGATGCAGCCTTGTAGAGCGACGAATGAGCCAAGGTTGTGAGAACCTGTATGTTCTTGACCCCAGCTTGGAAGCACGCTTCCAAGACACCGAGTTCAGCGACACTTGTACGAGACGGTATGGATTGTCGGCGGCCGGCCTCGGCGACGACAAATTCTCTCCCTAAAGCTAGACCTAAAAGATTGGATGCGGTTGCGCCAGTCGTGAATATCCGACCCGCAAAATCTGTCTCGTTTAAGGAGAGAAGTTGTTGGAGTAATCTTGCAGAATGGTTTCAACGAAGCAAGGGTTGAAAATGTTCGGATAATTACCGTAAGGTGGTGGACTCCAAGCTCGTTGCTACAGTATCTTTCGGAAGGTGTACTTGGACGTTTTGGTCGAATGTTGAGGCAACCCAATCAGCGAACAGCGCGGGGTCGGTGACGCCCCCAGTTGTGTACGCGTAATAATTCGGACACCGGCTGGATCCTTCAAGTAGGCTTAAAATGAACATGCTTATGCCAAGGGACAGCCCGAACCGGTGAATCCAGGAGCCATGTCGCTCAAGATATGTTTTTTGATACGTTCAAATCCCAAGCCGTCCTCTGGCAGTGAAGAGATGAGGGATTTCGCAGCGTGTCCAAGAGACGCTTCGGTTGGTGCAGCTTGAGATACTTCCGCGCTCGTGAAATCCATGTCTGGGTGGTGAACAAGTGGTGAAGGACAAGTTCAGTCCGAAGATCCCCGGTTCGGCCCGAGCCAGGTTCGGTCTGTTCAGCCGCCGGGCCGGACAACGCTTGCTTCATGCCGCTCAGTCTGAACGAGTTTATCGCAGCCATCGACTCCAGGAAGGCCGACTCGGCCCATGCTCTTCCTCCAACTGAAGCAATTGCCCATGCCGAGGCTTCCCTCCCCATCTCCCTCCCAGATACAGGCCTGGGGTTGGAAAACATAAAGCGGCACCTCCTCGACGATATCGTCCCTGCGTTCAACAGGCCCAACGAGAGCCCAAACTACTACGGCTTCGTTACAGGCGGGACCACGGACGCCGCTCTGTACGCTGACTATATAGTAAGTGGGTTCGACCAGAACGCTCAGGTGTATTCGCCGAAAGAGGCGATCGGAGGGAGTGTAGAGGATGCCGCGTTAAGGTCGAAAATGCGCTCGATCGTTTGGGAAAGGTCGGCTTACATTTTGGCAGAATGCTTCAACAGCTTTTATCTATTGACGAAGGCGACTTTCCTGGTCGAGTGTTCACCACCGGAGCAACCGGTTCGAACATCCTTGGATTGGCGCTCGGTCGTGAATTTTCAGTAGCGGCAGCAGGACGCAGAAATTTTCCTTCGTCCAACCCGAGTGTTGCCCAACTCGGTGTGGTGCCAGCCTGCTTGCAAGCTGGAGTTCGAAAAATCCAGGTGCTCACTACGCTCCCACACTCGTCATTATACAAGGCTGCATCCGTGGTAGGGCTCGGAGCAAGCTCCATAATTTGCCTTCCCCTCAGCGCAGAGCAGCCTTGGACATTTGATCTCGACGCACTTGAACAAAAATTGTCTGAATCCGATGGGGTCGCCAACATTATAGCCATCAGTGCAGGCGAAGTAAATACGGGGCGATTTGCAACATCCCGGGAAGAGATGGTCAAGATACGAGCGCTGGCAGACAAATATGGCGCATGGATCCATGCTGACGGGGGTATGTTGAATATCTGTTGCTTGCCCAATTTGAACCACAAACTAATTTCGTCTTAGCGTTCGGTCTTCAAGCTCGCGTTCTCCATCAGAATTCGTCCCACGAGTCCATTGTCGACGCAGTCGGCTCCATAGTTTTAGCGGATTCCCTGACGGGCGACGCGCACAAGCTCCTGAATGTTCCCTACGATTGCGGCTTTTTCTTTACCCGTCACCTGGCTCTGCAACAAGCTGTTTTCCAGAACGCCGCGACCTTGGTACCAGATACCGGACTAATCCCTTCCGCACATAATCTCGGGATCGAGAACAGCCGTCGTCTGCGAGCCCTCCCAGTATACGCGTCCCTCCTCGCGTACGGACGCGTCTGGCACCGAGACTTGTTGGAGCGCCAAATCGAACTCGCGCGTTCCATCGCGGCCTTTATCTTGGCGTCGGACTCGTATGAACTGCTCCCCAAAAATACCGAGCTGATGGACGTTTTCATGATTGTCCTCTTTCGTGCACGCTCTCCGACGTTGAATGCCGAACTGGTATCGAAGCTGAACGCCTCGAAGGTGATATACGTTTCCGGGACTCGGTGGGACGACGCACCTGCTACCAGGATTGCAGTGAGCACCTGGCGAGTCGATGTTGAAAGGGATTCTGGTCGCGTTATCACAGAGCTGGAGAACGCGGCCTCTAACGGTGATGGCGACAGTGGTTCAAAAAAGGTTCAACTTTAGCCCTTGTATTCTATGAATTAAATTTGGGCCTGATTTGGCACTGGTCGGTTTATTTCCCAATTCACTTAGGATCGATGTTCAAGAATCAAAAGATCTATGGCACGGCGTTTGGTCGGTCCCTCTGGGATTCTCCGCCACGTTCCCGTATGTATTGGACCCACATGGAAGCTGTGACGAATGGAAAGTCGCTGTAAACCTCAGAACACACCCACCATGGACTCCCCCGCTGAATTCATTCTCCCCGCCCCCACGCCGTCCCAGGCATACATGGATGTTTCGGCGCTCGAAGCCGGGCTTATCACGCTCCCGATGGCGTTGTACGTCAAAGGCGCGGCGCCCACCGAGGTCGTCGTGTGCCCGTCGATCGCGTTCGTCTTGCGGCACTCGGGCAGCGGCGCGCAGCTTGTATTCGACCTCGGAATCCCGCGTAATACGGAATCCCTTCCGCCTGCGGTCAAGGCCGTGATTGCGAAGTACATGCCCGTACAGGTCCCGCAGGACGCCGCCGAGTCGCTGCAGAAGGGCGGGCTTGCCCCTGCGGATGTCGAGACCGTTATTTTGAGCCATCTTCATTTCGACCAGTAAGTATCGCCCGGAACGCCGTTGTTCTTGAATAATTGCATTCCCAGTATTGGGGACCATTCTCCGTTTACACGCGCAACTTTTGTCATTGGAGGCGATATTCAAGAAGAGCTGCGCACCGGGTATCCCCACACGCCCTCCTCCGACGTGTTCGCGTCATCCGTGCCCCTGGACCGCACGCGCTTCCTCGCACCCTCCGAGTTCACAAGCTCAATTGGGCCCTTCCCGCACGCACTTGACTACTTCGGCGACGGCAGCCTCTACCTGGTCGACGCGGCCGGGCACATGGCGGGGCACATAAACGTGCTCGCGCGCACGTCGGCGGGCGGATCGTGGATTTATCTCGGGAGCGACACCGCGCACGACGTGCGACTGCTCACCGGGGAGAAGGAGGTCGGCGAGGTCCCTGACCCGCGAACACCAGGGGCGATGATATGCGCGCACGTTAACAAGGAGGTCGCCATCAAGCATATTGAGAGGGTTGGGGCGTTGATGAAGGTCCCGGGTGTGCATGTGCTCATGGCGCACGATTGGAAGTGGTATGAAGAGAATAAGGGAAGCGAGGCGTACTTTCCGGGAAAGATAGCGTCCAGGGAGATTTAGAGGAGCGATTTCGGGGAAAGTATTGGATGAACCTTGTCCGAGTACAGTCGAATTGAAGAGATCGTGGTTGAATTCGAAGTTGAACTGGGTTCGGCAATCACCGACAGAGTTTGATCTGAACGCCATTGAATTTGGAAGAGGCCATGAATTTATTAGTACAAAGAGACTTGTTAAATAACTAAATGTACATCGACAACTCTGTGTCGGTGGGTTGCTTTCTCGACTGTGAGGCTGACGGCTTCTCTGGTGCAGGCTCAGTCCACGCGCGGGTTGGTTGCTTACCAAGGGCGGCAAAGAGCAGCCCGTGGGCGGTGCGCACTGGTGCGGGTACCCAAGGAGCAGGGTCGTCCCAATGGGAGAAGTCGCTCGGGGCCAGGGCGCGCGGGGCAGGTGGCGCAATGTGCGGGGTGGGCACGAGGATTAGGGTGGCCGGTGCGGTGCGCTCGGCGCGCAGGGCTACGAAGGCGGCGGCGGCGGATTGGACAAGGTTCGGAGCTGCGAAGGGCTCCGCAGCGGAGGTCTGTGATGCGTCAGTATTGTACGTGTCAAAAGAAGAATATGGACTGACGAGGGCAGTCGCAGGTGGGTCGGTGGAGAGGAATCGCAAGGGCGCATCTGACAAAGCGATGCGGTCGTCGGATATGTACGCAGAGACGGCGTATGTGTCGAGCAGGGCGAAGCTGGGGACATGAACATCATGTGTACATTGGTTCATACCAACTCACTTTTTTGGCTGCAATTTCTCCAGGACGGCGCGTGCATACGGATGCATCGCCCACAACGGCAGTCGAGTCGTCACCTCGGACACCAGCACCACTGCCTGTGTCCACGACGGCCGGAATAGTAGCCCCACCTGCGTGCGTAGCTTAAAAATACTGTCATTCATGGACGCGCGTCGCACGCACCTGGATTTCGTTGACCATCACAGCCGCGATCTGCTCTCCCAGGTCTGCGCCGCGGGCCCAGTACTTACCTACACCGCCAGCTGCGACGATCAGGCCGGTCGCAGGGCTGGGGGGGACGGTGCCGACAAGCTGGACATCGATCGGTGTGGGGAGACTGGGCTGCGGGCGGAGAGGGTTATACTCGTCTTCCTCCTCGTCGGATTCGATTGCATGGCGCGGGGGGACGCTGTCTGCGAGTGGGTCTGTGTCCTGTGGCCGTGTTAGCCGTGAACGACGAGCAAGGCGACGCTTGCCATCGAGGCTTGCTACTGCAGTCTACTGGCTTGCTACTGTGTTCGTCACGGTCACGAGACAGACGCGTTTTGTTTCTTGCCACCATCGTCGGAAATTCAGCTTCCTCTCAGCTCTGACCACGAATATTCCTTCCGACCTCGTTCTCTCCCGCCACCATGGATGATGAAGAATACACCTTCGTCTGCGCTCTCTTTGATCACGCTGTCTTCGAGACCGCCACTTTTGTCCCAGAAACTCACCGCGCCTTCCAACTGGTCATCGATTTACAGAAGTCGCACGATGCCCACTGTAGCTGTGGCACTCGCATCGACAGTCTCTACAGGGCCCCGTTCAAATGGCCCGCTGAGGGGGGAACCATAATCAAGAATCTTGGGGATGGTTTCGCCCATGAGATTCGGCCCTTCGACTTCCTCGCAGAGCACTTCCCTACGCCCCCTGATTCAAGTATCGTCAGTATTGTCTGCAGCACAGGTATGGATCTCTTTTCTCGTCCGCGCTGCATTACTGACGACAAACTAGCAATGCCGCCCTCATCGCCTGGATCGAGTTCCTCGGGCCGGTCGAAACGTTCTTGGGATTGGAGTGACGCGGAGGCGGGCAGTGGCAGCGGACATGATAGAAAACGCGCAAGGACACGATCTCTATCGCCTCCCACCTCTCTGGATACCAGTTTCTCTTCCGAAAATCCCTCTACCAAACAGCCTATCCTTTCGAGTCTCGATAGCCGTCTCAGGCTCCCGTTGCCTGAATACGACTTCGGGAAAACATTCACCGAGCCAGTGTTTGCTTGGGTTGACAAATCTTACTCGATCTTCAAACTTCCTGACCAGTTCCGGTACTTACTCCTGCGACCTCCGCGTTTCGGTACCACTGCTTTTCTCTCCACCCTCGAGCATTACTACGACATGCACAAGGCTGCAAATTTCTCCAAGGCCTTTGAATCGGCTGTGGCGACAAAGGATCCCAGCGGGGAACAAAATCACAACCAGCATCTTTTTCTCTCCTTCCAACTATCCCAGTTCGCCATCCTCAGTGATCTGGAAAACTTTGTCGATTCCTTTAATGGCCATATAGTCGCGGCGCTTCATTGCTTTGTCGAGGAATATGCCTCGGAGCTGCAAGTTACCGACCCGGAGCAGTTTCTGCAATCACACGACAGTGATCTACTGACCCACACACTTGCAAGTGCTCCCTGCTCTCGTGATATATCAATAAATAATTTTTTATCTAGGAGCTGGTCAAAAGGTCCCCTTATACCCTTTTCGTCACCATCGACGACTACGATGCGCCAAGTCAAACTCGCTTCTTCGCTGCAAGCAACGAAGTCGACGAAGAGTGTTTAACCCAGCAGGATATCGAATCCTACATCGATTCGCATTTTTGGGGCCCTCTGCACCAGGGTTCGGCCGCCATCGCCAAACTTTTTGTCGTAGGAACCTTCCCCCTTCCTACCCTCAACAATCTACAGCTTCTAAACCTGAGCGTGGAAGCCGCCTTGGATTTGTGCTGCGGCTTCACAGAGCCAGAAGCCCTCCGGCTTGCCGGATCGTTTCTCGGCCACACTCCCAACATCACCGACCTCCGCCGTTCCTGTGGCCAATACATATTTTCATCCCCCGACATGAACGGCGAATCAGTCACGCCCGTCCTCCATCCGCAGCGCGTCCTCTCCCGTCTGTCCGAACTTGGGCAGGACCACACCCTGCCTGAATATCTCCACCCCTTCGGCCGGTTATCTTTCATCCTAGAGCACCTGTCCAACGAGAGCGACATTTCCGGAGCGGCTACCATTGATGGGCTCATCCATCTGGTCGCCTCAGGTGCCCTGCAGATTGACACGTTGATGGAGGCGCCACTCCATCCACCTCCAGAATGCCCGATCGTGCCGTGGAGCGTTCTCTACTATCTCGGTGCCCTCACGCGTGACCGCTACAGTCATAGCACTTTCCGGCTCGCGAGCAGCGCCGTCGTGTCTTTGGTCAGTTTCTTCGTTGTAATTCGCCGTCTGAAAATTGACAATTTTGGCAGATCCATGAGCGCGTGGACAGCATCCTCGCGGCGCGCTACGATCTCAAAGGCCAGCTTCTCGGAGCGATCGAGGCATGGCACTCTGAGAGCGATACCAAACTTCTCCCCGACCTGCTTGCGGAGGTGCTCCGCGATCAGACCACGCGCTCCCTCGGGTCGCGACACGAGCCCGACCTGCGCGGTGTCGTCGAACTGGTCCTGGGTACCACCTGCTGCGATGCTCCGCAGCGGCTCATTGGCCCGCTGGATCTCTTCAGCTCCTCCGGCGTCAGTCGCGTCGGCGTCCGCGCTGTCGTTGCCGATGCCGACACCAAAGGCATTCAGCACTGGGAGCTCCGAACGCTGACGCTGCACGGGCTGTGGCGTGCTACCAACGCGAACGATGACGAACCGTCGGTCGATGACCTCCGGACATTGCACGAAGAGTTGGTGAAGGACGACGAAGAACATCTCCTCGCACGGCCATACAGTGTCTGGTCACCCGCGCTCAACACGATGGAGACGGTGCTAGTGCGGAGTTTTGTCGAGATTGAGCTGGCAGAACCCCTTTTCCTCGCCGTTGGGGGTACCCGCGTTTTAACGCGTCGTCCCAACGTAAGCTCGTGTAATGTAGCTGGAAGGTCTAACTAGAGATCATTATTACTGTAACCTATTCATGTACGCCTTATGTTCCCCGCACTTTCCTTCATGATCAAGAAATCCACCCCAGGGTTCAAACCCTTAAGAACAACTCCACGCTCAGTTTGCTGTGGGGATGTGCATCCGTCGGAAATAATAAGAGATTGAGCCGCGGGTCTTGTACTGTACACATTACTTATTAACCAAAGCTCTAATTTTCTGTTTAACATCTCTGCTTCTTTGGCTCCCCCTCCCCTCCAGCTTGCCGAATATAACCACCTTGCCGTTGGCGCCCGCCCGCCCCGTGCGCCCGGCTCGGTGCAAGAAATCGATCATATTCCGGGGCTCGTCGACGATGAACACATACTTGATGTTCGGCGCAAAGTCGAGCCCGCGAGAGAGGAGCGAGGTGGTGATCATGACGTGCGGCACATTCATCGGGTCGTTCTTCACCGCCGGCGCTGCGCGGCCTTGTTTCAGGATGGGGACGAGCGACCGCGGTGCGTCCTTGCTCTTGGCGACTTCGGGTGGCGTCGTCGCATCCTCCGCCACGTTTGCAACGTCAGCATTCTCGGTGGCGTCCTCGTCCGCCAGCCACGAGGAGCTCCAGTCGTCCAGGGGCTTTTCCTTCACCTCGCGCGCGGGGCGCTTGAGGAACCCGTCGAGGTGCTTGTTGCTCCCGCGCTGCCGGTTCGGACTCGCGCTCCCGAGCTGGACGTTCTTGATGCCCTTTTCCTCGAGGAAGGCTCCGAGGTCCTCGACCTTGTTGTTCTTGTTGCAGAAGATGAGGACCTTGCTCATGTCGCCGAGGCTGCCCGGCACCGGGCCCAGGCCGTCCGCCGCATCGACGGCCCACACTTTGCGCAAGCGGCGCTCGATGTCGGCGTTCTTGTTCCCGCCGGTCCAGCCCACGTACTCCGTCTTGAGCGACTTGGGGAGGTGGTGCAGGTTGGGCGACACGAGGCGTTGGAGCGCGGGGTGGTAGGCGTTCAGGTACGAGGAGAGCCAGTTGGGGATCGTGGCGGAGGTGACGATGAAGTTGAAGGGATAGTGAAGAGGTGATATGGCCGACTTGTCGTGTTTCACGAGAGCCTTGCTTTGAGCTTTTTCAGTCTTTTCCTTCTCTTCGGCCTTCTTGTCTTTCTCCTTTTGGCGGGAAGTAGCGAGCACGGGCTCGGGCGCGGGCGGTGCAGGACGGAGTAAACCGACAGGCAAAGGGGTGAAAGTAACATCGCGTCCCCGCGCTTTGGCGATATCCGCCAAGAGTAGCCGTGTCGTCTCCTGGAAGTCAGAGTCTACCCGCCAGAAGAATCAAACACAGAACGGCGAGTTAATCGAGAAGGCTTACCGAAAAGAACGTCCGCCTCATCGACGATGACCCATTCGACTTCCGAGAGCCCCATTTCGGGAGAGGAGCGCCACTTTCCGACGCCGGGCAACGTATCTCTGCCCCGGCGACGCTTCGGGCCTTTCTCCCTGTCGTCTGCGTCGGCCTTGTCCTTCTCAGCTTGCTCCCGCTGTTCCATCTGGAACAACGCAGCCGGGCCGGCTCCAAACTCGACGTCCCTCTCCCACCCGCGACCGCGAACCATCTCCATCAGCTTCATGGGCGTCCCGACAACGACGTCGACGGGGAACGCGGGCGCGCCAAGGTCCGTTTCCGTCACTTTGAACTCGCCCATCGCCCCGTCCTCGGCGTACGAGACCAGCGACTTCATGCGGCTCGCGCTGCTGTTCCGCCCCTTGCCAGCAGCGACCTGGTCGCGCGACGTCCGAGTGGGGTTGTTCGCGCGCGACGCGCAGAGGACGCGCAGCTTGACGTCGTGCAGCAGCGCCTTGGCGAAGAGCGAGAGCTGCCGGGCCAGCTCGTGCGTCGGCGCAAGGATAAGCGCGCGAGGGTTGAGCCCGCGCTTGGACGCGATCGGCGTCGCGCCTCCCTCCGCGTGACGCCGTGCCTCGCTGACCTTGAGCGCCTGGAGCATGGGCAGCAGATACGCGATGGACTTTCCGGAACCTGTCTCGGACGCGAGGAGGAACTCCTTGTAGTGCGTCTCCTCTTGTGAGTGCTTCACTAGAGCCGTTTGCTCCGGGTCTTCGGGGACGTTCTCCTGGCCCTGCGTCCACGGGTCGAGTACCCATTTGAGGCTCAATGCCTGGATTGGAGTGGGAGGCGTGAGGGGGCCGAGCACATCGTGCAGACAATGCAGGAGGCCGGGAAGGAGCGGCGGCGACGTGAACTTGGTGGGGAGTTCGTTCCTCTGGCCCATCGCGGGGCTGTACGACGCGGTTGTGGATGCGGTTGTGGGGTCGGATTTGTTGACTATGGGAACACCAGCGCGGGCAAGAAATATACTGGGGTTCTCGAAGAGCGAGAAGACTTCTTTCTTTGGCTGCTTCGGGGGCGGAGGAGTATCGGGTTTAGATTTTGGAGTGGGGAGAGTCGGGGAAGTTTGAGCGGATGGTTGGTTCCGATTCTTGAGCACCTTTGCGGCCACCGACGTATCTAACTCGCCATCCGCCGTAACCGAGAGATCCCATGTATCTTGTGGGTCTTCAGACGAGGACGATGGTCGACGCGGATACGGATCCCGACGGTAACTTTCTTCTCGTCCATACTCGTTGCCAGCCTCTCTGAACGATGGGTCCCGGGTATCATGCGAACGGTCAGGCCTCATGGACCGTCCATGCTCCCGGTATGGTCTATCGTCGCCCGATGGTCGCAGTCCAAACGAAGGTTTGCGGGACGGTGGTGCCCATGGCTGAGCGAAGTCGCGCCCACTACGCTCGGGCCCATTTTCGTGAGCCGAAAAAGACGGCGCGGGTCGTCGAGAAAATGAAGACGAACCTGCCCTTGACGGCCGCCGTGTATCTTCGTAGTCCTCATCCGCGCCGCGTCGCGTTTCAGAGCCAAGCCCGTAAGACTGCGGCCGGTCCTCCCTCACCCCCATCTGCGAGCCCCGGTCGGTGCCCCCGCCAAATTGGCTAGCACTCCATCTGCCCGTCCGGTTGTCCCAGTCCTGCTCGCTGCGGGCTGGCGAGCGACGCCGGAAGGACGGATTCCGTTCCGGTGGCGATTCTCGTACATGCTCAACCTCAGCGTTTGTGTGTGGGAGAGAGTCGCGCTCAAAGGCAGGACGTTTGCCACGGGCCTTCCCCGATGCTAAAACACCGATGAGCAAGACGAACGAGGTAAACTTCAGTCCAGCGTACGGTTTGGCGCAGTGTGGATGGCGCCCAACGGTGAGGTGGGTGTAAGGTCGTCAACCAGGCCGGACGCTAGACAAATTAGTCTGCATAGAGCCCGCGCGTAACACTAGACGACATACAGCCTTGTTTCTTCTTCCTGAAGGACACCGGGGCAGACGAGTGGAAAAGGGCGGTCAAGAGCGCGTCTCTGACACAGACCGGCGTGCGGCGGACCAAAAGTGCCATTGACTGTGCTAGTGCAAGCTCATTAACCCTTCAGCACCGTGTTGGTCCAAGCGGAAAATTTTCAACATGTCACGACCTTGTCACGCCCAAAAAAAAATGTACAAGGCAGCTCTACTGGATAAATTTGCCTCTGCCCGTCTCTGCGCGTCTTAGTCCTTTGGCTTGTAGCGGTATATAAATGCTGAATTCTCTCTCTTTCTCTGCCCGTCTCTGCCCGTCTCGTCCTTTTTTTCTAGACACAAAAACCTGCAGCTGTGTTTAGAGGAAAGATCCCCTTTTGCGACTGTCTGCTACAGCAAAGCTGCGCGAAGGTCTGGGTGACTAAGGAACTAAGAAACACGCTGGCCAGCAGAAGCTCGCGGCACCACCAGCCTATCTCGAAAACTTCTTCAGCGGGTCCGACTTCTTCTTCCCCCCTCTTCCCCCTCTCGCGCCGCCTCGTCCCCTTCCCCGCGCGCCCCCGCGCGTTGCACCCTCCTTCTTGAACGGCACGAATCCAGGTTTCTTCTCCCGAGCGCCGCCGCCTCCAGCTGCGGCGTCAGGCTCTCCGCCTGATACGGGTGCGATGCGGGGGAGGAGGTATTTTGGCACATGCTTCATGTGCGGCTGCACGCGCGTCGGGTGCAGCGGCTTGTCGTGCCGCAGAAACTCGAGGTCCAGTGGGTTGTCTTCAAAATGCGCCTGGGCAAATAAGACATCAGCATCTATGTATTCCAAACACCCCCTGGAAGAAACAACAAGCAGGAAGGAGGAAAAAAGGGCACCGACCTTGAGCTTATCCGAATTCAGAATCTCCGTCTTGAGCTGCCCGACGCGCGCCTCGCGGACGGCGCTGCGCGTAACGCTCCTCAACGCATCCTCCATACGATACCGGAACGCCTCGACCTGCTTCATGTCAAAGTGGTACGCCTGCACCTTACTCCCCCTCGCGCCCTGCTCGCGCTCAATCCGCGCAAACACCGCCTCCTCGTCCTTCTCCTTCTCCCCGTTCGCCTTCGCGCCCTCGCCCTTCATAGCACCCGTGCCCGTCGACACGAACGACAACGCCATCCCCGTGCGCCCCGCGCGAGCGGTGCGCCCGACGCGGTGCGTGTACGCGCGCGCGGACGCGGGGAGGTCGAAGTTGAGCACGCACGCGACGTCGAGAAAGTCCACGCCGCGCGTCACGCCGTACTCCTTCGCCGCCGCGGCCTTGCCCTTTCCCTTGCCCGTCCCTTTACCCTTGTGCTTCTTGCTCGCGGGCGCGGGCGCGGGCGACGCGGAGCGTTTCCGCTTTTTTGCGGGCCCGGATGCAGCGGCGGAGGGGGGTTCCCGCTGGGAGGAGACGACTGCCAGCGGAGTCAGCCTACGCGCAAATGGGGTGAATAGAAAACGACTTGCACTCTTCCTCGACTTCGGACTCGGCTTCCTCCTCCTCTTGCGCCTCCCCCTCCTGCGCCTCCTCGTCCTCTTCATCCAGCTCCCCGCGCCCGCTCTCGTCCGTGGCGATAATGTACTCGTACACGCCCTTGTTGAACTCCTGCACCGTGTGGTAGCGCGAGTTGAGCGGCAGCTCCGAGTTTAGCACGCAGCTCTTGATGGAGAACTGCTCCAGGAAGAGCTTAAGGCGGTAGGACCGCTCGACGTCGTTGACGAAGAGGATGCATTTGCCCTTGATGAGCTTGAGCTTGAGGATGACGTAGGTGAGGAGGAATTTGTCGGCTTCGGTGCAGCTGCGAACGTGGGATTAGATAGATATTGGAGAGACAAGTGTGGCGTACCGGACGGAATATTGGCTGAGATTGGCCGCCTCGTCCTCGGTTTCTTCGAGTTTGAGGATTGCCTGTTAGTGTTTAGCGGGAATGAGGGCTGGATCTAGGGACTGAGCTCACGGGGTTCCGCAGCGTAAGACCCTTGAGCATCTCGACGTCCTCGGTCATCGTGGCGCTCATAAGGAACGACTGGTAGACCTTCGGAAGGAACGCGCCGCTGAAGATTTGCCGCACGTCCTCGTCGTGCCCATAAGACAGGATGAGGTCCGCCTCGTCTATCACCAGGGACTCGAGGGACGATACGATTAAAGACTGCGGTCCGTGAATATTCGATCGCGCAAAATAAATTTGAGTCGCGCACTTTGGACTGCATAAGCGCCAATGCCCGTGACGGTGTGGCGACCACAATGTCGGGTTTGTCAGACAGCAGAGTCCTACACGGTTTGGAGTGAGACTACAGTAACCACACAAAAAAGAGACGGACCGCTGCAGATGCGTCGTAGTCCCCGACGCGAGATTTGAGACGGCGACATCATCCTCGCAGTACGCAAGTAGCCCTTTCAGATACGTCAAAACCTGCTCTGAAAGCTCCCTAGTCGGGACCAGAATCAGAGCCCGCGTCGCCTGTGCCGCATCCGCAGACTTTGATCGCAGAAAAAAAACAATAAGCGACCTCCCGAGCTACCAGACAGAAACCCACCCACGCTTTTTGCGCTGAGGATCTTCTGCACGACGGGCACACAGTACGCCGCGGTTTTGCCGCTGCCCGTCCGCGCGCGGGCGAGAATGTCGCGGCTCTCGAGCGCGAGGGGGATTGCTTTTGCCTGCACGAGTGTGGGCCGCGCGAAGCCCATGTCCGCCAGGGCGCGCAGGAGGCGGGTGTCCAGAATGTGCGAGAACGAGGCAAAAGTCGCTTTGGAGTCTACGAGCCTCGGATCCGCCATGGTCGAAATGAAGAGGAAGCAAAGTGAAGGTTGTTTGGTTTCAAAGTCAAAAACTTCCATTACCGTTCATTCTACGTATTATATACACCCACCACTCCAAGTGGAACTGTCCCGACTCTAACTAATCCTTCTTGACCTTGGGCACATCCCCCATCTTCTCCCCGACTTTGATCTTCTGCCCCGCATGCACCGCAAACTCAAAGTCATTCGGCGCCTCAAACACGAGCACGATCGTGCTGCCCAAACAAAATCCGCCCATCTCCTGTGCTGCGGCCAGCGGCTGCCCGTTGAGCAGCGGCGAGGCGGCGGAGTAGACAGCCTCGGTGTACGTTCCGGGGGGTGGCGGACGGCCGCGAACGTTAGTGCGGAGGGTCTGAGCACGCCGTGTTAGTCTATGTAGTTTTATATGGGATAAAAGGAACGCACCTGGTCGAAATTGATCTTGATGCTGCCGACGTTCGTCGCACCGACGGGCACCATTCCAAAGAAGCCGTATTTCCACCGGCCGAGCAGCGCAACGCGCTCATTGAGCACGAAGAGGTTCTCGAGCCGCTTCGCGACGTACGGCGACACCGAAAAGAGTTCCCCTGCGAATTCGTTAGTTATGAGATAAAGGAACGGAAAACGCACTCACCGACAAAGTGCCTCCGCTTCTCGACGACCCACGCGGTGGGACTATGAAAGCGGTGGTAGTCCCCCGGCGCGAGGTAGATGACGGCGAAGAACAGCGCGTTCCCAGGCCGTACGTTCGTCCCGCTCGTGCTGCGCAGGCGCTGTAACGAGGGGCGCACGCCCATCTCGGCCGCAACCGACGCGTCGTGCGCGATCGTCTCCTGCAGACTGAGCTCCGTCTCGACCACGGACGCGTCGATCTGCTTCCCAAACTTTTTCGGCGGCGGCGCCTCGCCCGCCTTTGGTATTGGAGGCGTGGAGGATGTGGGCGTACCCGGTGTGGAGGAACCCGAGCCGCCGATGAGCTGGTCGAGCGAGTACTCGATGTCGTTGATGTTCGCGAACTCGTGGTCGTCCACGACAGGCATGTCCGCCGAAACCACCGTCTCCGTAGGCGTGCCTGGCCGCTCAACACCCAGCAGCGCGTCCAGGCTGTACGTGATCCCCTTGACCTGCTCGACGCGCAAGTCCTTTATCCTGCCAAAATGCAGCACCTTGCCGTCGGCGGGGCTCACGAGCACGGCGTCCGCGACAGGTCGCGCACCGTCCTTGAGTTTCCGGTAGAAGAACGCGCCGAGGCTGGGGTACGCCTTGAGGTCCGCCGGCTCGATCTCGTCGAGGTTGCAGCCAAAGGCGAGGGCGTAGAGGCGGAAGCCGTAGGGACGGAACCAGACGGGCAGCTCGAGCGAGTTGACGTACCCCCACAGGCGGGACATGTTACGCAGAGGCAGCGCCCCGAGGACGTGTATCTGCGGGCGCCTCGAATTACAACGAGCAAGGAATACTAACACACATGCGTACCTGCCACGGACCCTTGAGCTTGATGACCTCGTTGCCGTCCGCGTCGACGTGGACCTCCTTGCGGGTCTTTTTGCGGTACTGGATGGCCACGAGCACCAGCGCGCCGACAGCGATTGGTATTGGGTACCATGTCACCGGCGTCTCTGTCCAGGCATTTATTATCTTGCCTGTTGCGGAGGTTCAATACTGCATCCATCTCAATTCAAGCACACACGCACGATACAGCGGCAGCCCGTCCCCTACCTCGAAGTTGCCCTTGGGATCTGAGCCCTTGGTCGAGTACACGCGGCGCAGCCCCTGGTTCTTCACCGTCCGGAAGATGGCAGAGGTGGTATTCGTGCTATGGACCCAGCATCGCGCAAAGGCAGAGGACGCGGTGGGGAACGAGGCGTTGATAACCCGAGACGCTGCGCGGAGGGGTCTGCGGCCTTTGAGAATGGACTTTTTGGAGAAGAGCATTTGGGCCTACAGTGGCCGTTCAGGTCTGGGTTTGGCGAGGAGCACTGATCCCTGTCTAGCGATCGTTCGCCTCATGCCAATGCGATGAATTCACCGCAGTCACAGCGCGTCGTACGAAGAGGTAAACGGCGAGTACAGAATCGGTGTACACTGTACAGAACAGAGGATTTTATGGTCTCATGATCGAGCGCAGAATGACGCCGTGGAGACATCAGTGCCCGGGTACTCTCAAATTGGCCAAAAATCTTTTTCCAACAGCATACAGGGCCTCAGACCATATGTCTTTTGGGTCGGGTCCGGCTCCTCGTTCGCCAGGGGTCTTGTAAATATGGTTCCCTCCCCCATTTCATAGATAACTTCGAGAAGACGCCGCTCCAGTTCCCGGAGTCGGACCCGGACGACGGCAGGTGGCAGCCAACTCGATGGCCCCCATGCAGAGTAGGCTCTGTGTTGGCTCGGGAGTAGGTCATATTTGTCCGCTAGCACATCACCCAGCATTTGACACAAGGGACAGCATTTTTTGGAAGAGGATTTCACATTGGATAGAGACTTGCCTTTGTTTCGAAAGAACCTGAGAATAGTGTAGGTTCAGACAGTGTTCGTCTGGCATTCCTCTCTGAACTCACAATTTGTCGAATCTTTCGAGGGCAGGCGAGAATGCAGGAGGAAGGATGCCATTGAACCCGCTTCGCGGTGACATGCGCCTGGCAATGGTGGACGCAGGGTTAGTTCCCGGGCAATAGGTAAAAGTTCTGCTTAGCCCTGTTGGCGTTTTTCATCCAGCGCCGAAGAAATGCGGCAGCGTCGACGACCGGGATAGGTTCTCGAGGTAGGTCTATGACGGAGACGTAGATTGGGATTGAGGTTTTGGACAGACCTCCGTGGAGGAGAACCTGCGGCACGGTGGTCCATGCGGAAAGGGCATCCAGCAGACGACGAAAAGTGGCTGTATGAGGAGCCTTAGTTAAATCCTTCAGGGTAGTCTGATGCTACGTACGGCACTGGTGATTATGATTATCGAGAGACCCCAAGGTCCAGAAAGTTGAAGGGAGCTTTTTGACGAATATCTGTAGGTACAAAGAAGCCCTCGCGAAGACGCCGGCAGCCGTACTTTCTTGCGCAAAAGCGCCCTGAAGATGTAGAGAAAGTGTAGGAGGACTTTCCATCACGCCGTTATCGGGGCTCGATGAAGAACTTGAATAAAGTTAGTCCAGCAAAAAAAAAAGTACGCGTCAATCACCTCGCAAACACAGACAAATGAAGTGATTCTGCTAGGAATGGTGCTGAGGTTAACGCCACGACTCGGTGACCTTCCTTTGTGTCGCTTCGATCACTGCCGCGCGTAAGGAGGGTTTCAAGGTGGTGCAAACTCTTGGAGTTTTGCGGCCAGAACACTCAACCAGTAGACGCTCTGGGGCACTGTGGGTCTTGCTGTGGATGGAGAGGTTAGCCCCTATGTGGTCAGCCAGTCGGGCATGGTCCGTCCACGCCTGCGCCTCAAGTTCATAAAATATTGTAACGGTTTTCGATGATGTAGGGGTTAATGAATTACACTGAGATAGGACACCACTATTCTTGGTATGGGTACCCAAGCTTGGGCGAGTCCTTGCGCCGCCACATCTTCTTCCTGAAAAAAAAACGCGTCAAAACATGCGCCAAAATCAAAGGTTTGAAAAAGTACACACTTTTTCTTGGTGGGGATGTGTTCTGCGAAGATCTCGACGCAGTATTTGCTTTTGAACTCACGGATGAAGCGCGGGTCCCTGCGCGAAACCGGAAAATTAGTTCGAAAGACAGTGCGGTGAAAGAGCAAAAACGCACCACAGCTCGCTCGCGATGCCGAGGTCCTTGGAGCACCGCATGAGCGCGTTGCTCTTGCACGCCTCAGTCGCCGTCGGGATGCCAGACGGGTCAAAATACTCCTGCTCCCCGCGCGCGATCGCGACTAGTCTGCGGAGAAGGAAAAAAATCAACAGAGTTAGCAGAACAGAGAAAAAAGACATACCTCCCATGGCAGACAAGCGCGTACTCACGGCTCACAATCCTAGGCCCGACATTTGTCTCACTGCGCGGTGCGAGTCCCCACGCGCCGGGCCCAAACGCCTTGTTCAGGACACGCCGGTACTTGATTTCTGGCAGGTAAATCAAGCCGTCTGTTCGAGGAGAAAAAAAATCAGCATGGGTGTCGCGGGATACGCTCGCCCGCGCGTGGAACTTACCAGGCTTGATTTCAATGTCAATCGGGTCCAGCGGCGCAAGCAGCACCTCGACAATCTCCTTCGAGAACGCCTGCTGCGACAGCCCCGAGTAGCTCTTCGACCAGTCGGTTGCCCCGGGATCCGTCGCGAGAAGGAGGTCGGGCTCGGACGGCGCGGGTGGCGGCGCTTCGGTGCCGACTTTCAGGTCAGTGACGGGGGGGAAGACGGGCCCGTTCTTGGTGGTGGTGGTGGAATTGGCGCGGGCGTACGCGGCGAGAAAGGGTTGGCGGCTGCGTGTAGATGCGAGCAGGCCACGCGCAGACACGGCGCGCGAGGCCCCGCAGAGGCGCTGGACGACGGCAGCCATGGAAGAAGACAAGGGGCTGGGACAAATACATGTAAACTCAGTTTATTTACACGACTCGACGACGACGGCCCAGCTAATGGGGCCAGACGGTTGCAACTATACGAATAAAACGCAGCAGATAATATGCATCGAGCGAGGTCTTCCATCCAAGGCGCAAAGAAAAAATAATTCTTTAAACCGTGCCCGGTGCCTCGACAGGTAATCTAACACCCAAGTTATCCGGCACGGCCAGCGTATCGTCCACCTCACTCGCGAGTGTCCCTCCAAACGCGACGTTCCCGTGCTTCAGCCGGAACGCGTCGATACGCGCCTCAACCTGCGCGCATATCAGCTGTGTAAATAAAAACAATCAAGCTTCCTCACCTCTGGCCGGAAGTGGCGCATGAGTCCCTGAATGGGCCACGCCGCCGCGTCACCGAGCGCGCAGATTGTGCGCCCCTCTACTTGTTTCCTGTACGAGAAAGTGTTTTAGCTGGAAAATCTCTGAATAGGAAAACAACGCACGTAAGCTCGAGGAGCATGTCAATCTCGCGACGATGCCCGCGTCCCTCAACCATGCGGTTCATCATGTTCATCATCCACGTCGTCCCCTCTCGGCACGGCGTGCATTGGCCGCAGGATTCGTGTTTGTAGAACTACCGACATTGTCAATACCGATAAATGTAGGGTGCGAAAGTAACTCACCGATGAGAAGCGCGCGATGGCGGCAATGATATCAGTGGATTTGTTCATGACGATGACCGCGCCGGTCCCGAGCCCCGACTGCGCGTCTTTGAGCGACTCGTAGTCCATCCTGCAATAGATAAAAATTTCAGCGACGATACGCGCGACGAAGACCCGCACTTACAGCACCTCCTCGCACTTCTTAATGGGCAAGACAGGCACAGAGCAGCCGCCGGGGATAATGCCAAGAAGGTTGTCCCACCCGCCGATGACGCCGCCGCAGTGCTTCTCGACGAGCTCACGCAGGGGGATGCTCATCTCCTCCTCAACGACACACGGGTTGTTCACATGCCCGCTGATGCAAAACAGCTTCGTCCCCTCGTTGCGCTGTCTTCCAAAGCCCGCAAACCACTTCGCACCGCGACGGCAGATTGTCGGGGCGACTGCGACAGTCTCGACGTTCGCGACGGTGGTGGGGCATCCAAAAAGACCCACGTCGGCGGGGAACGGCGGCTTGAGGCGGGGCTTGCCCTGCTTCCCCTCAATACTCTCGATGAGGGCGGTCTCCTCACCGCAGATGTACGCACCGGCGCCGCGGTGGACGTACACATCGAACGCGTACCCGCTCCCGCATGCGTTGGGGCCGAGCAGGCCGTCCTTGTACGCCTCCGCGATCGCCTGGCTAAGGTGGTTCGCCTCCTGGATGAACTCGCCCCGGATGTAGATGTATGCGGCGGTAGCGTTCATACCGCGGCCGGCGACGAGACAGCCCTCGACGAGTTTGTGGGGGTCGCCGCGCAGGATCTCCCGGTCCTTGCACGTCCCAGGTTCGCCCTCGTCGGCATTGACGACGAGATACCGGGGCCGCTTGTCTGCCTGCCAGTTGGGCTTGTTCATGAAGCTCCACTTGAGGCCACTGGGGAAGCCTGCGCCGCCGCGTCCGCGCAGACCCGAGGCCTTGATTTCGTCGATGATCCAGCTGTCGCCCTTGAGCAGGATGTCTTTTGTTCGGTGCCAGTCTCCGCGGGACTGGATGCGTCTCAATACCAAATTCTCGAGGAGAGCCAAAGACGAGATACCTTTGCGCCCTTGAGGCCATGGTCGTGGCGGCAGTATGCATTGGTAAATATACGATCCTGGTCCTTGAGGCCGCCGTATCTACGGACTGGCGGGTCTGCGACGGTGGCGAAGGAGCGCAGACGGCCCACGGGGGCACGTAGGACAGCGCGGGACGACCTCGACGCCTTGAGCATCCCAGACGTCCGGTGTGCAATGGAGAGCTTGTAAGTGGGTAATGGGGAGCTTGTTTGCGTCAGTTTGCCTGGCTCTTCCCCTCCTCAACCATGGCCCTTTGCCAACCGAGTGCCTGCTAAATATCCCGCTACTCCTGCTTTTACCTTCTCCGCCTCTCTCTCGAGAACGAGCTCACACCCTCACCGCGAATTTACGCGATTTTTCTGGGATAAGACAAAAGAACCAACATTCTCTCCGTGAACGTCCATGGCTTCAACCACGCGTCGTCCGGCGCCGACGCGCCCCAAACAGCGCGTAAACGCCCCAGGGGATGAAATCGTCGGCAAAATGGCATCCCTCGCCATCTCGAAGCCTAAACTGAAGGGCAAAGAGAAAGCCACGCTGACGCCCGAAGAGCGGCGAGTCTCCGCGATGCGTGCAGTCAACACGGCGTCCCAGGAACTATCTAACACCGTCCAATCGGGCTGGAAAAGGTCCTCCGACGTGCCACCGTCCAAGAGGTCTCCAGCGTTCGTCAGCACGCACGTGTCCGCCACCGCGGCCGCCAAACAACTGGCTCTCTTACGCGAGATATCTCCCGGGGACCTGGACATTGAAAGGGCAGCGGGAAGCGTGCTGGGAAAGCTGGTTGCTTTAGAGATGGTGCGTGTTATTCTCGATCCGGGTCTCAGCGTCTCATATGTTGAATGTTAGTTCGATGCCGCCCTCGCCTCATTACAAGAGATGCACACCCGCCTTTGGAGCTTGTTGAAGATCGACTCACCTCCAGTAAAATCGGCGGACCATCTCTATCTGCTCTCCATCCCAGTGCCCGAGGCTTCGACGAGCCCGATATTACTGACACTTGCGACGACCTTTCTCCTCCACGCGCTTAATACCATTTCACATCTCATATCATCACCAACCGCCACAACCAAAGCCTCATTGGATTCCTTTACGCGCGCCCTCGACGAGAGTCCAACAATTATAGCATGGGCCCCATTATTCTCGTCCCTTCCCTCGGCACACACGAATTCCATCTTTACGCGCGCATATAGCACTCTCATACAAGCCGCCGGCGTACTCCAGACCGATGCCAAAGCGGCGCGGCACGTTTTCCTCGTGCGCGCGTACGCGTTGTCCTGCCTGGCGCACACCGCGCCGGGTAAGGTCGAGTCTGGACTGTTCTGGGACCAAACGATCAAGTCTGCTGGAGCATTCGTCAAGGCGCTCGGTTCGGCGCCGGGGGACCACGACGACGCGACGCCGATCGTCCTGAACGCCTTTGCTCAAGCTGTCTCGAGAGTGCAGTCGCGAGTTGACGCGGAGAGTTTTATGAGTGGGAAGGGTTTCATTTCCTTTTGCGAGTGTTGGACGAGTTTCGCTAACCGAGTAGGCCGTCCGTCTCTCAGCTCGGCGAGGTTACTCACTGCGTTGATCAGCTCGGCGACATTGCTACCTTGGACCGCATCTCAATATTTATAGGCAGCCAGCCAGGCTCGTCCAAACAATCGCCGTCGGTGTCCGGAAAGGAAGAAGCAAAGCCCAGAGTTGAGACACCGGATAATTTTCGCTTGGAGTGTACGCAGTTATGCACAACTCTTGCCCAAACAGCTGCTCTGCTGGATCCGAAATTGGTCCCCAGTGATCCAGGTTCGTTCGCGTTTAATCTTTTCGCCCATGGCTAACTCTCCCGTCAGAGGATTTCAATAAACGGATCCATGAAACTATTCAAGCTCTGAGCCGGAATGGCGTTGCGTCTCTTCTCACACCTGTGGGTAAAGACGGCGACGTATTACGGCTGTCAGCAAAGCTACAACGGGCATTTGAGAGGACGCGGAGAAGCGCCGTTAAACTGCTCAATGGTGAGACAATACCGGCGCTCATCGGAGACATCCAGACGCTCTTGGAGAGCCTCGTGGATGTTTTGGAATCTGCATTGAGAACGGTGAGAGGCCTCTCGGAGCTTTGCACATCTCCTGTATTGACATTGCATCGCAGAAGCCGACAGCAGACGCCGCTACCTCCCTGCTGGACGCGCTATTCGTTTTGGCACGAACAAAACTGAATGTTCCCGATCCGCGTACGCATGGGGCCCCATATACGTTTCTCGAGCGCGCTGCGGCTGTCCTCGATCTCGAATTCGACGATGGTGCCGACAAGGCCACATACGCACGATGCATCTCTGGCGCGTTCCATAACCTCGCTGGGACGCTGTATCAGGCTGGTAAACACGGTGTGGCCATACGGTATCTCCGAGATGGGTGTACGCTCGGCAAGAGGGCCCTCGATATGTATGCCGCTGGCGCTTCCGCGGGCAAAGAGGAAGTGCTGAAGACGGAAGCCGGTTGGAGACAGCTCGAAGAGCAGCTTTGGAGGCGGTGGGAGCTGCTTGGCGTTTGCTACTCCAAGATTGGCGACAGAAAGGTTCGCTTCGTGTGAGTTCCTGTATTTTTGTATCTGACGAGCATGTGCAGCTCGCTTTCCAGACTTTTATGGACTGCATCAGAGTTTTTCCGTATTCGTTGTATGGGTTCACCAAAGATGCGAGCCGGGCGACTTTCGAAGCTTCGCCAGCGGCCGTTCAACTTGGTACCATCGTTGACCGTGTCACTTATCTCGGAGCATGCGAGCTCCTCTTGGCCCCGGAAAAGGTCTCAGCGCTTTCCCTAGGCCTCGATAACGCCAACATCACCGGCGCCTTGCTTGAGAGACAGATCCAGAGTCTCGATGCCAGTAGATGGAAGGAGAGTACGAGAAGTGTGATTCAGGCGTTTCTGCGTGCTACGCTCGAGGTGTATCGGGATACGGACATGCCTGTTCGAAGGGCTCGAACGCTACTCCGATGCCTCGACTTTACATACCGCGCGGGGCCCGAGGTGCTCGCTGACCTTGGCTCACCCACGGAAATGAGTGCAGAAGTGGAGCGCATTCTCACTCCCAAGGTGCGAATCCTTACCTCTCGACGATTCAGAATGTAGGCCTGACCGGAACGCGATATAGGATCTGGGAGAGGACTCTGAGCTCTCCTCTTTTTGCCCCCAATATCGCGCTTCTGCGCACTTGTGGATGGCCCTGCACGCGCATCGCCGTGCTGATCCAGATCAAACCTCCATTGTTTCACACCAGGTGGGATTGGCTTGCAAAATCCTCGAACCTATCGCCGGTTTGTCGCTCGCTGAACTCGGTCCAAAAGTGGTCAAGAAACCAACGCCAAAGGCTGCCACCGGTTCTCGCCGAATTCCGGCCCCGAAAACGCCGAAAACACCGAAGCGGAAAGAAGGTTTGGGGGAAAAAAGTCTTATTGCCGGAATCCTGACTGATTGTTGATTTTACAGCGTTACCAGTCGCTTTGGGAAGTCTCCCGAAACCTGCCACGAATACGAAGAAGTCCCCTTCAGTCGACGACCTCGAGAAATTCTTTGATCTCCTTCGTGTGTTTTCATCTTTGCCTCTCTTACATATTGCTAAGTCGTTCATTCCAGAGCTGGTGACACGCATACTTGGCCTGTTGGCTCATGCACTTCTCAAGGTGCAACTTCTGAGTATAACTAAGAGACTCTGCGAGCAAAGTCCGGAGCCCATAACTGATGGCAGGTCCTTTTTTGCCGTGTCGCTCGTTTATTAACTTTTAACAAGGCTACATCAGCGTTTGCGTTGAGCTTGCTCTCGAATATATAAAACTCGGCAAGACCAAGCGAGCCGCCGACCTCTTTGTTTGCACTCTCAGCGCTGTGCGAAGTGGGAAAGTGTCTGATGACGTTGGGGTCATGTATTACTTGAGGCATGCCGAATGCTTCGCTCTGGCTGAGGATATTGCTCGGAGGTACGCATCGCGATCCTGGCATTGTGGTCCTTTCTCACTGTGTGTCCTTGGCAGCGCCGACCTGTACAGTGAAGCTCATGCTCGGGCTCAACGTCTCGGTGAGGAGTCCAAGGGCATGTCCACGCTTGAGCGGGTCGAGTGCCGTGTGGGTCGCTTAGAAAAGGCAGCCGTGGCGTCTCATGTATTCGCGCTCATCCAACACTCTAGGGTTTGTTCCAAACTCCATTACTTTCACACCACGAATTGAGTCGCTTGACAGGAGGATATTTCCGCATCGCTCGAAGCCATGCTCCAATCCCTGCGATTATGGAACAGGGCCGTAGATACCCTCGCACGACTCAACCCTCCGGCCGCAAAACCTGTCGAGGAGGACAATCCTTTCGAAATGTCTGCAATGCGAAACGCCTTGCCAAATGGTGATGGTGCTGATCACAAAGAACAAGTCGTCCCGCCCAAGGTCTTCCCGCGACGGCCGGCTATGGGTGGGTTGGAATGGCGAGTTTCTGAAGGCCTCTTGGCTACCCTGTTCGCCTTATGTGAAGCATATCACACCCGAGGATCCGCTCGAGAAGCAGAATATTTCGCGCAACAGGCCTACGACCTTGCACTGTCTCTCAATGCACCCGCCATGGCTGGCAGGGCTTTGGCGAAGAAGGGCGAGCTCCAGCTCCACCAGAGGCATCTGCAGGAGGCCCATGATACGTTCACGCAAGCTGCAAATCTCCTGCAGAATTTGCCTGGCAAAGACACCGCAGATATCCAGCGTTTGTGCGGGGACTATAACCAGCTGAGCTCTCAGGACAAGGATGCGCAACAGCTGTACGAGGAGGCTACCAGAATGTTGGAGGAACTAGACCAGACCTTCGGAGTATTTGATGGCATCACATTAGGGTTTGTGACATAATCTTTCTGACGTTCTTGAACTGAAAGCAACGCAGGCCTCGGAACTCGACGGAGTCCGCAACCGCAGTCAAGGAAATCCTTCTCCCCGAGCTTTTCGCGATAGTGCTCCGCCAACATAGTGAGTTGACTGAATACGACTAAGTTTTCAAATTTCCATGTTCATTCCTATGTTCTTTCTTCGCAGTCTGGCTATTAAGAGATGATGGAACCGGCTACGCGACGTTGTTAGAACGTTTCCTCGCTTTGCCCGCCGGATCGCGAACGAAAGTGAGCATTTTCGGAATCACCGTTTCATGCCTCTGATTCTCGAAGGCTCAAGAAAATGCTCTGATGGCAAAACTGACGCTTCACGAAGTTTATGGGCGCTTTCGGACAGACATGTTTCTCAGTTCATTGACTGAATCTAGTGAGTCTTTTGCTCATTGATTGATCCTGGTTTGATGCGTTACTATAGCCATTGCGCTCCCGATGGGGATGTCCACGGACAAGGCCCTGACACTCTCGCCTTCTACTGTTGATATTCTTCATACGTTAGACCACGCAGAACAATTGTTCTGGCTCGACTTCACTCTCTTTTCCCGCAGAGGGGATGCGTCTCGCGTCCGAGAAGCCGTCGTTTCACTGGCACTTATTCGGGCCTTGCAAACTTCTCTCGGCAAGTCAGGCAACCAGGATCCGGTGCTCGTTGCCGGCCTACTCGACGTTTCGAGCGCAGTCACCATAAGCAGGGAAATGCTAGAGGCGATCCAACACAAGTTCCCGGCCTCAACAATGGTCGACGACTTGCAATGGCCCCTCGCATCTCGCTCTGGATCTCCCATCTCCCGGACGCAGGACACTGTCCACTCACGCTTCCGTTCCCGCAGTAGCCTTGGGTCTGAGCTCGACGTTTCGGATGACGAGTTCGACGATGATGAAAGTTCCCTTCGGGATTATTGGGAATCTGTCCGGACCAAATACCAAAGTCAAGCACCGGATATCTCGACGCTCTCGGCATCCCAGATGTCAGGGTTACCGCAGAACTGGACCGTTGTCCATATCAGCGTCACCGACGACAAAAGCACCTTGTTCGTCACCAGACAACACGGCGGCAATGCCACGGCTGCCCCTCTCGTGTTCTGCGTGCCACTCAAAGGCCGCAGAGACGACGAGGAGGACCAGCATCTCACTTATGAAGATGCCTTGCGGGAATTCAACGACATTGTCAAGCTCAGCGACGAAGGTACAAGAGGAGCGGTGCACGTCAAAGACGATCCTGCCGCTAGGGCCGGCTGGTGGAAAGAACGGACAGCACTGGACACGCGGATGCGGGAACTTCTGGAAAACATCGAGTTTTGTTGGCTCGGGGCATTCAAGGTGAGATGGGTCGGGTCGTTGTCTTCTTAGTGCTCATTGCTTTCCCGCACAGACCATTCTCTCGCCCCGCACAAATTTGACTCCTGCTGCCATATCCGATCTTCGGGTCCAGTTTGACAAAGTCTTCCACCGTGCTCTGCGTTTCCAAGACACCAAGGTCAAGCCAAAGCCAGCTAGGGCGCACAAGCGACTGCCTTCCGAAAGCCAGATCCCGAGCAAGGTCGCTCTCGACGACGTCTTACTCGAATGTTTCTCTACCTTGTCGCCGAAATGTCGAGACGAGGAGTTGGAAGACCTCGTCTTTTTCATTCTAGACCTATACCAGTTCCACGGTGTTCCTGTCGCGATCGCGGAGGTTGATATCGATCAAGTGGCGGTTGATCTGCGAGGTGTCTTGGAAGAACACCATCGCCGTCTGGGAGGGCGAAGAATGGGTGTCGGGTCCAAGGTGGACGACGACGAGCATATGTTCTTGATCCTCGACAAGAACATCCAAGGCTTGCCTTGGGAAAGCATTCCCATCTTGCGAGGCAAGAGCGTCAGTCGCATTCCTAGTGTGGATTTCTTGCTCGATCGAGTTCAGCTGGCTGGATGGTCGGCCCCCAGTGCCGGCGCTCCTACGGTGGTTAATCGTGCAGTCGTAGACCCGCGCAAGGGGTACTGTGTCTTGAACCCAAGCGGCGATCTAGTACGGACGGAAGGGCGATTTAAGGACTGGGCCGAAGACATGGAGAAGGTTGGCTGGCAAAGCGTTGTTGGCCACGCGCCGAGCGAGCAGCAATTCCTCGACGCTCTGAGGAAGAAAGATCTCTTTGTGTACATTTTTCAATCCCGTTTCCCCAAACTTCATGCTCATCGTTGTACAGATATTTCGGCCACGGAGGTGCGGAGCAGTACCTGCGATCTCATAAGATTCGCCATCTGCCTCGCTGTGCAGCCACCATGCTATGGGGGTGCTCCTCGGGGTCTTTGAGGGAAATGGGAGACTTCGACCGCGTCGGAACTCCCTACAACTATATGTTGGCTGGTTGGTGAGTCCGAGCTTCCATTTCTTTTTCGAAGTCTCGAGCTCAACTTACTTCGTCCAGCCCGACTTTGGTGGCCAATTTATGGGACGTGACCGATCGCGATATCGACATATTCTCCAAGTCTGTCTTGGATAAGCTCAAGCTGACTGTGGACGGTGTGCGCAACTGGAGCGCCAGCTCCAGCACAAGGGAGGGAGAAACTTCTTTGGTGGCTGCTGTCGCACAGTCAAGGACATCATGCAAGCTCAAGTACCTTACTGGAGCTGCCGCCGTCGTCTACGGCATCCCATTTTATTTATAACACACTGTAGAAAACGCGCATCTATGTACTCGGTGGAAGTTGCAAGGATCTTATTCATGACACTTCAGCATCCATGAAAAATTCGGAACCGATTGAAGAACTGTCTTTTCGATCCTACTGAGACCTCTCGGACGAACAGATGAGCATGTAGCGAATGCCGTAGCCGTAGTTAAGCTCGGCGCGACAGCGCCATGATTATTGTCCGTGGAATTATGGTGCAGTGGAGACGGATTAAAATACAGGAGAGACGAGTGAGGCTGCCGATGCTACGAGAGAGTCTGCGACTTGGAAGTCCTTTGCGTTACTAACCATCAGGAGGCCCACTGGAAAAAACATGACATGTTTATTGTATGGATGGCAAGAGGATGGTAAGACGCACCAATAAGGCCGAACAACCCCAATATGCTGCCAAAGACCTCTACGATCAAGATCTTGACGAACAGGTTGGGGTCCGCAGCATCTGCGAGTGCTGCTGTGGCTCCGGTGATGCCGACACAGACTCCGCACATCAGGTTGCAAGCGCCGACGGTCAGCCCGCCCCAGAACAAAGCAAATCCTGTGGAATGTAAGCTTGGTTGAACTGCGCATCCTAGGCGTAGCTGTACCGGTAAAGTAGTTTTCACGGGTATAGAGGAGTTCTTCCGACACGAACAACAGCTTGCCGGAGAAGACGATACCGATGATCTAGAAATGGTCAGGTACAGTTGAAAAATGGTACGATGCTGCTGCGTACGACTCCGTAAATGGCGACGACTTCACAGAAAATGATGCTATTGGTCTTGGGTTAGCCACGCAATGGAGGTATCGACACAGTAGTCAGGGCAAACCTGATGAGATTCTTGGTGGTTATTCTTGGTGCGCGTACGCCGCCGCCCAAGATGGACGCGCCCGTCACGAAGATACCCCTGCGTCGCATTGACATTCCGCTCATGACGCCAGCAGGGTCTGTACTCACCACCCAGCACCAAGCACACTGAGCCCGATACACAAGCCAATTCCTGTCGCACCCCATGCAAATGGACTTGACTCCTCGAGGAAACGTCCGACATTGAAAGCTTCGCCGGAGCCTGGTTTCGATGCATTCGTCAGTGTCCGAAAACGAGAGACCGGACGAGAGAGAGAGAGTACCGGTGAAGAGAAGGTAGAGAGCGATGATGATTACGAGGAAGGTGGGGAGGCCATAGGTGTAATACGAGGCGAGATACCCCATCGTGAGTGGACGAGCGAGAGAGTGTTGACCTTGTTTGCCAATGGCTTCCCGAACTTCGCGTTCGAACTTCATGTGGCCCGATGTACCATCTCCTCAAGGGTCTACACGAATACCTCACACGGTAGGTCAACGCTGCAACGCTTCTCGGTCTTTGTTTAAGGCGCTCTAGCAAAGAAGAATTTTCTGTGATCATCATCGGGCTGGACGGTGCTGGCAAAACCGTGCGCGGCGATCTCACCCTGTTCTGCTGTTTCCTCACCTGGATTAAATCGTAGACTCTTTTGGAGCGAATCAAAACTCAGTACAATGAAACCCCGGGGCTTACGCCAGACAAGATAGGCCCCACAGTCGGTCAAAATAGTGCGTTTTGTCTGCACCTGTTTCGCGCCGGAATTCATCAATGACCAGCGGGTAAAATCAGCCTTCCGTCCACAATACTTCAGTTCTGGGACCTGGGTGGTCAGCGTGGTATTCGCAATATCTGGCACAGATACTACGACGACTGTCACGCCGTCGCGTATGTCATTGACGCACAGGACAGAGAACGGTTGAGCGAAGGCTGGGAAGTCTTCGGTGCGTATGCCTATGTCGCCTATACTAAACGCTCCACTCACGGATCCCAGACTCGGTTCTGTCGGCACCTCAAATACTGAACATCCCGTTGTTGCTCATCGCCAACAAGCAGGACTCTCCGCAGGCACTCTCGGTCGAGGAGATTCGACATGACTACGAGGACTGGCATCAGAGGAAGATGGAGAGCGCGCGCCGGAACGTTCGTTATGGCGAAGGCGAGACAGAACGGCGGGAGCGGATTGCCAGTTTGGATGTTATGGGAATAAGCGCGTTAGAAGGGTGCGTTCTCCCAATTTCTCGTTCTCTCCCTCTGACTTTCTCCAAGGACCGGAGTGAAGGCCGCCGTTGACTGGCTCTTTATTCGGGTGCAGAACAGTCGGAGGTGCGTTCGTTACCCGTCAGTTTTTCGATCCGCTGAAGCCCTTTATTTTCCAGAGATCCACAGAAAGGTATCAGTTAATTTCTGGTATGTACAAGGCTTCGGTCATTTCTACAGGGCTAACATTGCGACCGTACAGGTATCTAAGACGTCACAATATTGTACATGTATGCTTAATTCAGGATGGAAAACATTTCATGACGGCGATAACGATGGATTGGGGAGGGGCGTCAACTCCTTATCTTTCTTTGGGAAGGAAAGCGGACGGAGGCCTGAGCCTGGGGGCCAGTCTATAGTCGGACCCCAGTCTCGAGTCGTTTTCAATCCAAAATGTCTGCTTCACGATCACGTGGTCGCGAACGATAGCGGCAATTGAGAACGCGACTCTACGTACGTGTCATTGGAGAGCGAATTAATTGCGCAGTATGGATTGCTGTGTAAAGGATGTTCATTTACATACGATGGGACGAGGCTCCATGCATGTCAAGCGTGTTCAACCTGAGTGCCGTTAAAGCGGTTCAAGAGCGATTTATAGACCAGCACGCGGTGATTACTTGAGCCAAGTCCTCGTGGTAGCACTTGGGTCTCTTGCTCTCATGCCATCCCGGTCGACCCTCCATTCAGACGGGAAGAACAAAGTCAAGGCCGCAATTCCGGCGGCCTCAAACAAAATCCTTTTTGCCACCCTCGCCCGCATCTACTATGCTCATCTCGACCCTAACAAATGGTCTTATTCAGGCCTTCAGGGAGCCCTGGCCATTGCCAGAGATAATTCCAAGAAGTCGTATGCTTTCCGTCTTGTCGACCTGGATGGCACGCGCGGCGTCATCTGGGACTACGAGCTCTACAATGGCCTAGAGTACAACCCTGACCGCGCATTCTTCCACTCATTTGCTGCGGATGTCGGTCATTCCACTGCTCTGGTATATCCCTCCTTATCTCTTTCACAGGATTGCATGATTGGGTTCCTTTTCGCCGACGAGCGCGAGGCAAAGGCGTTCTGGAAAAAGGTCACCACAAAGAAGGAAAAGCCTTGTGAGTGAATCTGTTGTCGCACCACCTCCAAATTTCTCACTGCCATCTGATAGCTGCAGCGAAACCTGCGTCCAAGAAGAACAACGCGAACAAGGGCGGCAACATTGACAATTCCAAAATTTCAGGCCCCGCGTCCAACGAGGACGCGGGCTTTACCTCCCAGGGCGTCGACCCATCGTGGATTGCCTTACTGGGCCAGCTCGAAAACTCGGGCATCGACAAACAAATCATAGCCCAGGAAATCGACTTTATCAAGGACTTTGTCCGCAAGCACCCGCAGCCGGCTGCGAAGGAGCCAAAGAAACCAAAGCCCCCGTCGCGCCGCACCCACGCCACGACTGACAGCAGCTCGTCTGTCTCAGCTCCGCCTCCCCCGCCCCCGCCGCGAGAGCTAATACCGCCGCCACGTCAGCAGCAGACGGCATCCAGCGTCGTGAATGTCACAGACGGAGGCGAAGAGGAGTCGGGGTCCAATCCCACGGGAATCACCCACACCAGGTCGGCAGCACCGGTCATTATATGGCCTACCGATCTCGAGCTACCGCCGCCGCGCCCGCAACGGACAGCATCCAGCTCTAACGTGAAAGACACCGCCAGAGGGGAAGAGCAGTCGGGGTCCAATCCCAAGGGGACCGCCCTCGAAGACTCGGGCATCGACAAGCAAACCGTTGCTCCGAACCCAAGCTCAACAACACCGGCCGCAGGAAAGGTGAGCAGTATGCGTCGTCAATTTTGTTCCTCGAGGATTGAGAAGAGTTCTTATAGCCTCGACTGAAGTCACGGTGAAGACTTGAGGGAGAAGAGCTGTCACAGGATGGCCGCGGGATTTTCGTTCCAATTGTTAGCGTAGTGTCTGATTATGTCTGATGCCTGTACCATGAGATATGCACGTTTAAACTGTAGCAGTCGGGCAGACAAGCAAGGTCGACGGCCGTTGCGGTGGTAAATACTAAAGTTTGACTAAAGTACTTGAACATGTTCGAACTTTAGAAGCAAGGTAAGCCAGTCATACGCACTGGAGCGAGATATGAGCTCAAAAACGAAGAGGTGGATTGTTTCTGACCGAAAACACTCCTCGCCCGACGTGGTTGAAACGAGGTTGAACCAGAGTGTGGCAATGTTTGGCGGCGGCAGCATCACGTGGACATATACAGCTCTTGCCTCTTTCGATTCGTAACTTGCATCTCATCTAAAAAATGGCACCAGCAGCCCGCGGTGCGTCGCTCGCTCTCCCTAATTCCTCTCTTTCGCAATTCTGATGACTAGACTCTTCATGCAGGTGGAGGAGCCTCTGGCACAAAATTCCGCATGACCCTGGGTCTCCCGGTCGGCGCGGTGATGAATTGCGCAGACAACAGCGGCGCGAAGAGCTTGTTTATCATCGAGCCTTACGGGTTCGGCGCGCACCTGAACAGACTGCCCGACGCTGGTGTCGGTGACATGGTCGTGGCCAGTGTGAAGAAGGGGAAGCCCGAGCTCAGGAAAAAGAGTGCGTCCCTCCTATCGCATTTTACACCGGCGGTTCCCTAATGGATGGCCTACAGCGATGCCCGCTGTCGTTATCCGTCAGCGCAAGGCATGGCGGCGGAGAGATGGCGTTTTCCTGTACTTCGAGGTGCGTCTCGCAATAATTCCGTGCGCGCCGCAACTTATACGCATCGCAGGACAACGCCGGTGTTATTGTCAACCCCAAGGGCGAGATGAAGGGCTCGGCCATCACAGGCCCCGTTGCAAAAGAATGCGTATGTCACTGTCCGTTTTCGGTGCCTGCCATCCTAATTTTTTCTGCAGGCGGATCTGTGGCCGCGTATCGCTTCGAATGCGGGTACCGTCGTCTGATGTGTTCTCTTATTCTCTCCATACACATGAATATGAGCCTTTATGTTCATTCCGTTGTGTGATCAGCAAGGACTGAATGACTTAACGTCCCACTATCGTCCACAATCGTAAACGAGAGGAACCCGATGCAAGTCGACAAGCTGTCGAGTTTTGTGAGCGCAACTCCTTGCTGATTCTATGACCGATCCGTCGGCTGAGGAAATGGGTCGAGGAAACTCCGGTTCTCTGTTGGTTCTCTGTCTCACCTTGCGAGCGAGCGGTCTACGAGCGACGTCGCAGTAGAGTCGGCGGGGTTTCCTTCTCAATGAGTGACTGCATAGTAGCCAGATAAAGAGATTGTAGAGGGCTTGTAGTTTTTTTCGAAGTGTTGCGAATTGCCCAATACGGAAGCCGAAGTAACCGCTGCTTGCCTGAGGCAAGTAAGACAAACATCAACTTACTGCAGCCACTCCATCGACGACCATGAGCAAAGTGGTATTCGGTGAGCTGCTTGCTCGTTCCTCCCTCTTTTCTAACCCACAATAGTCGGCAATATCCCCTACAACATGAGCGAGGATGCGCTCATTGATATCTTCAAGTCGGTCGGTTCAGTAGTGGGCTTCAGGTAAAGGCTCGACAAGACACAACACCGACGACGTGCTCAACACACAATTTTCCAGGCTCGTTTTCGACCGGGACACAGGCAAGCCGAAAGGCTACGGCTTCTGCGAATTTGCTGGTACTTACAATCAGTTTTTACTTCTTTGTTCGAACCGTCTGACCACAACACAATCATTCTTTCTTTCAACTTGAACCTCGACATCCAATCTTGCGACCGAACCCGATCGTCTGAAATCCGCCACGTCTGAAATCCACCGCGCCTGAAATCCACCGCGCCTGAAATCCACCTCGCCTGATATTTCATTTGTTCGAACATGTCCCACCGTCGTCGATATAATCTAGATCATGAAACTGCTGCATCCGCTGTACGCAATCTGAATAATACCGACGTGGGGGGTCGTCCCTTGCGAATTGATCTCGCCGATTCCGATCCCTTTCTCGAAGGAAAAACGACGGTGAGGGGAGAACTCATGGACGGTGGCGCGCCAGGGCCATCTGAACCTCGATCGCAATGGCGCCTTGAGAATCGCGGATCTGAAGGGAGTGATATTCTTGCCGCCGCACCACCAGGGAAACCACTCGAACCCGGCAAAGGAGCACAAGAAGCAATCACCTTCGCAATCGCACAAGGCATGACCGAAAGCCAGTTGATTGAAGTCCTCGCCCAGATGAAGGTATGTATATCTCACCGCCAACCCACGACGACCGTTTCTCAGCTCAACGCGGCAGGCTTTTGTAATTACACGCCCAAGAGACGCTCAGCAGTTGCTTTCCCATCACCCCCAATTAGCGTATGCAGTGTTCATGGGCCTGATAACGAGCAACATCATTCCGCCAGACATCCTCACGCGAATGCTCGAAGGAGCCCCTCACGGAGGTGGTCGTCCTGTGCCTCCACCACACCTCCAACAACAGCACCAACCGCCGCCTCAAAACTTTGCGCAACCGCCGAGCCACGCACAACATCCACAACACCAACCGTACCCCCCGCACTTACAACAACCACAGCCGATGCAGGGCATGATGCCCCCGGGAATGGGAGGTCCGCCCCCTGGCGCCATGTTTGGCCATCCCATGCAGCCAACACCGCCAGGCATGCCGCCCATGCCGCCGTATTACAGAGGGCCGCCGGGTGCTCAACCAACACCGCCGCAACAGCCGCAGCAGCAGCAGCCGCCACCGCAGCAACAGTCTTCTCTCGGGCCGCTACTTCAGCAACTGCAAAACGGCGGGGGCAACAGTCCTGAGACCCAGGTATGTCTCGGCCATCATGTGTGCGTCTCGATTTCACTCACTCACCATTACAGACACTGTTTACCCTCGCGCTAAATTTAACGCCGGCCCAAATGAACGATCTTCCTCCGGCTGATCGGGCTACAATCGAAACATTGGTACGCCTTTCATCTAGTCGTTCTCGAGAAGGTGTTAATAACAGTCTTTTCAGCGAAGTATGCTGATGGCGAATCCGGGCATGAGGGGATAGCACTCGTACTCCTTGTACTTATGTCGAACAACGCGTTCTTTACTGCTTCTACGAGCATACACGCCAGTGTCTGAATCTCGATCCAAATAGCATACTGAATATATACGTGTGAATCTACAAAGATCTACAGCTTGTTCTCCAAAGTCTTGCTAGCCTTCAGCGCAAGCAGCTTCGTCACAATGTCGTCCAACGCCATCATCTCGTCGCGTCCTTTGATACCGATGTTATCTCGATTGCGCACGTTTACGGACTGCTTGTTCATCTCCTCTTCGCCGACGACTGCAAGAAGGTGGTTAGTGAGGCGATGGTCACAAAATGAGAGAAGAGCGTACCGAGAATGAAATTGTATTGAGCAATCTCTCCGTTGCGGACCTTCTTCGGGAGCGTGTCGGCGCCGTTGTCCACGTCAGCAAAGAGACCGACAGACTTGAGCCGCTCGCAAACTTGCGACGCGTACTCTTTCTGCGATACACCAGGCGAAGTTAGCTGTCGTCCCAGGATTTTTGAGAAGGACTCACATAAGGAACAGCAACGGATATAACAACGATTTGGCGCGGCGAAAGCCAGAACGGCCTAGCAAAGTTGCAAGGTCATAAACGTATATTTATATGCATTGTACGAGGAACACGCACCATTTCCCGGCAAAGTGCTCGGTGATGATTGCGATAAATCGTTCCAGACTGCCCAAGATCGCACGATGTATCATCACCGGGCGGGATTCCGGATTCGCGAGGTCCTCGCCCCGGAACTTCAGATCGAAGCGTTCGGGCAGCTGGAAGTCGAGCTGGATGGTCGCGCACTGGAATGAGCGGCGGAGACTGTCGCGGACGCTGATGTCGATCTTGGGTCCGTAGAACGCGCCGTCCCCGGGGTTGATCTCCCACTTGCCGGGATAGTGCTTCTCGAGGGCTAGCTTGAGTTGCTGGTTTCGACAGAAAGTAAGACCACGATCGTAGAGCATGGAACGGAAACGCGTACATCCTCTGCGTGGTCCCAGGTCTTGATCTCGCCCAGGAAGTTGTCGGGCCGGGTCGACAGCTCGAGCTGGAACTCCAACCCAAAGATGCCGTAGACATGCTGCATGAAGTCGAATAGCGCGGAAATCTCGTCCTCGACCTGGCTCGGCATGCAGAACACGTGTGTGTCGTCCTGCGCGAACCGGCGCACACGCGTCAACCCCGTCAGCGCACCTGAGGCCTCGTTCCGGTGGGTGACCCCGAACTCCGCCATGCGGATCGGCAGCTCCCTATAGCTCCGGTCTCTGGACCCGAAGATGATGCAATGCCCGGGGCAGTTCATCGGCTTGAGCCCCCATTTCTCCTTCTCAACGTCCAGCGTGAACATGCCGTCTTTGTAGTTCTGCCAGTGGCCCGAAGTCTCCCAGAGTTTACTGTGGAACATGTTGGGAGAGATGACTGCGTACAACCTTAGCATCGGTGCAGTGTATCGAATCGTACACATGAACTGACCTTCCTGGTAGTCTCGTTTGAAATATTCGGCCTATAGAACTCTGTTCGGTGCGTGCACAAATTACAAGGGAGACAGGTGTACTTACCCGCATAAATTCAATGAGGGTGTTGTATATTCGCGTGCCATGAGGAAGGAAGAAGCAGCAACCGGGGCTCATTTCATTGAAGAAGAACAGCTCTTGGTCCTACGGGTCGTTAGGCAAGTACCAGGTGCAAAAGATTCAAAGTACCTTGCCAATCCGCCGATGATCCCGTTTTGCAGCCTCGACGAGGAACGCCTTGTACTCCGTGAGCTGCTTCTTGTCTGGGAACGAAATGCCGTAGATACGCTGGATGGAGTCGTTGGTCGCGGCACCGAGGAAATAGGACGAGGAGTTCTGGAGGACATGATTACTGAATTTATGACGAACAAATGAGATAAGGAAGTAAGTGCCTTGGTGATCATCATGGCCTTGATCTTGCCGGTATGTGGGATGTGTGGGCCAACGCACAAATCCACCATAGGTCCGCAGCGGTACACGGTGGTCGACGTGCCGTCGGGAACCTTGGTTTCGATTAGGTACTTCTTGTATTTGTTGTACTAGCAGGGGAAGAAATATCAAAGCAGGTCCGCATAGGAAAAGCGGGCGTACACTGAACATCTTCAGCAGAGTCTCTTTCTTGATCACGAGCCGCTCGAATTTTTGTTTCTCCTTGATGACAGCTTCGGAGACCTTTTCGAGAGCGGGATAGTCTGAGATGGAAATTGATCTCGGGGGAGATGAGAAACAGGTCGCGCGCCGTTCTAGCGACATACCGATCTTCAATTGCCATCTCGTAAAAGAATCCGTCGTCCGTCGGGGGCCCGAGGCACAAATGGCATCCATAGTGGCGCTCAGCAGCTTCGCCCAACACATGGGCGGACGAGTGCCAGAATACTTTCTTGCCTGTTTCGTCCAATTAGGGGAGCCGTCAGGTACAAAATTCCTGGCACACCTTCCGGATGATCAAAGTCTAATAGCTCGAGTTTACAAGGACCTTCTAGGGGACGTTCCAAGTCCCAAAGTTCGCCATTGACCTGTGGCAATTTCGTACCTCATAATCTCTGGGAGACGCCGCGACATACCTTTGCAATGACTATCCGCTCCGACAGACTCTTGGAAACCTCTTTCGCGACATCCATCGGACTGGTTTCCCAGCTCTTACCCTTTCTTTCCGACCCATCCGGCATCGTGATAGCAATGTCCTCCCGTGGTTGCGCTGTAACCGAGTATTAGGATTTCCGACGCGCATTCAATAATTGTGAGTCCCCACCCTTGACGAATTCATCGTGTTCTGCCTTGAGCTCCTCAAAGATTTTGAGACGATGATCGAAAAATGCCGGGGGCGGTTGCAACTGCCAATTGCCTCAGTACATCGGCATTCCGCCGTCGGGGTTCGCGCCACACCTCTAGAGGAAACGCAGAGGCTGCGGCTGGTTTTGTTTTCTTCTCTTTTGGCTTTTGGTTATTATTATGCGCAGACACAACTTGCAGGGGTTCAGACGAGGACGCGACGGAGGTAGCCATTGTTCGGACGAGGAGCAGACGAGGCCGAACTTGCCACGATAGTAATTTTGGCTGGAAGAAGCGGCGTCCCAGCATATAAATATGAGCTGAACGTGACTCGGTCTGACTCGACGCTGAACTCTGAACTACCCTGAGTAAAGGGACTCCCTTGGTGACTCCCGCGATTCTTGCGGTGATCCCGGAAAATTGCAACCGCCACAATCGCGTCGCAAGCCAGCCGCGATATGGACAACTTGAACATGTTGGGGTTGTAAATTGACCGTCGCGCCATCCGAATGCAAGGCGCTTGGGGTACCGGTCAGAAGAGTTAGGGTTTGACAATCATCCCGTACGCAGACACGTTCGAGGTCTTCCGTACTGCAGAATGAAAACGGCGACGTCGTTGTGAAAGAGGTCGCGTCCTTGAAATGCCATCAAATGGCGCCGTGACTAGGATCAAACAGCTCGGGTATCGCCGAACATCGCTTGCCAACAAACCATCTCCTCTCCTCCACCATCGACCACAAAACATGGCCGACCAGCTTGTGAGTCCCATCCATCGTCCCTGCACCCTCGACTGACCAATTTTCGCAGTCAGAAGGTGTGTATATCTGGTCATAGGAGCTCCTGCCGTATTGATTTATCGTGTCCCCGCTTAGAACAAATTTCCGGTGAGCACACAGCGGGATCGCGACGCCGCCGGCGCTGACGTCTTCCACAGAGTTCAAGGAGGCGTTCTCGCTGTTCGACAAGGGTGCGTTGTGGTCGTGCTGGGCGTGATTGGCCAAGACACCATTTTGCGTTTGCTCACTTGTTGTTCTGCTCCCGCAGATGGCGACGGCACGATCACCACCAAGGAGCTGGGCACCGTCATGCGCTCGCTGGGGCAGAACCCGACCGAGGCGGAGCTGCAGGACATGATCAACGAGGTCGACGCGGACGGCAACGGCACGATCGACTTTCCCGAGTTCCTTACCATGATGGCGCGCAAGATGCGCGACACCGACAGCGAGGAGGAGATCAAGGAGGCGTTCAAGGTCTTTGACAAGGACGGGAACGGCTACATTAGCGCCGCGGAGCTGAGGCACGTCATGACGAACCTGGGCGAGAAGCTCTCCGATAACGAGGTCGACGAGATGATCCGCGAGGCAGACGGTGCGCGCTGCAGTGCTTGCTCTCTATGTTCTTGTACTGATCGTCTCTGTTCACAGTTGACGGCGATGGCCAAATCAACTACGAAGAGTTCGTCAAGGTGCTGGTCCCCCGATTTTCCTTATCGACACATCTGACGACACCCACAGATGATGCTTTCGAAATAAAGTGTGGCGTATATATGGAAGATAACTCCTCGAACCCTGTAGTGTACAATATACCTTTCCTCTACTGCTTGTCCTGAGATTCCCAATTGTATCGGCAAACCTACACGACGCTGAACGTGAACGAGATTCGATTTTCTCTAATGATAAGTAAGTACAACAAAAATCCTGGTGAGTACGCAGCCGGTGACGAGGTACTACTTAATCCGCATTCCTTGAGTTGAAGGGAGAGCTGGTGCAAAGCTGGATAGGCCACACCAATCCGAAAGTCTATCGTCTGCTCTGCGTATGAACAACAGGTGTCCCGGGTTACTTGAGGACATGAGCTGAGACCTTGATAAACTGACCATAACGCATTGGATCTGGTGGACCAGGGATGAATCACGGAATTTGTCGATCGACGCGTAGATATGGAACTGGGAGAGGGCGTCGCTGAAGACCTGGTCGATAGCCCTGGATGGCGGAGTGTCGAACACGAAGCAGAGGGCATCGCTGAAAACTTTTACGGCCGATTCAGGGATCGGAATCTAGTGGGGAATTCGCCAGAGTCGCGACGTTGACAAGTACTTCAGCAACTTGAGTCCGAGCCTCTTGGTCTGCTGCTGTATGTCCTCCCTTTCATCCAAGACACATCTACCTTTCATATGGGCTGCCGAAGAACGCAGGATATGGACATAGTTGCAGGGAGCTCTAGACAAATCGTCTTGAACTTGCATTTCTTCCCAGAAGAGTCGAGCATAGCATCGAGGCTATAAATTTCGTGGATTCAGTCCCTTCCCTCCCAGCCACGGTCTTCGCGTGTTAGACATTATTCTAGCCAGCAACCCCCAAGGACGAGACGGTTTTGAGATGAAAAACGGGACTGGGATTCAACGGAGATAGACCCGAAGGATTGGCGGATGATTTGCCCCCACAGCCTTTTTCCTGTGCAGCGTGTCTTGCGCCGTTCTGGATCAGAACAGGCGTGTAAGGGCTTGACTTCGCCTCTATCGAGCACAGGAAAACAGTGTCTGCAATGCCCGCAATTTATTCGCTCACAGCTGGCTCCACCGTCGCAGTGCAGCGTCGGCTATATATATCTCCGTCTCCCTTTTAGCGCCCGCCAGCTCGTCGTCCCGTTTCAGAACAAGCTCCAGTTGCTCAAGTCCCTTTCTTTCTACTCACCCCACACTACTACCACAAGCTACAATGTCTGACCAACTGGTGAGCGCCCTTGCTGTTAGGGTGTATGGCTGCTAATTTTGTTGTGCAGTCGCCAGGTGGGTGGTGCCGATGTGCACTGATGCAGCTCGACTGACCCGAAATCCGGTCCATAGAGCAAATCTCAGGTGAGCATGGGTGGCAGGTGTTGGGGGATAGGCGCTGACGCCGCCCGCAGAGTTCAAGGAGGCGTTCTCGCTGTTCGACAAAGGTGCGCCGTTGTCGTTGTTATCAGCCGTGATCGTGTGCGCTGACCACCGTGCGCCCCCCAGACGGCGATGGCACGATCACCACGCTCGAACTGGGCACCGTCATGCGCTCGCTGGGGCAGAACCCGACCGAGGGCGAGCTGCAGGACATGATCAACGAGGTCGACGCGGACGGCAACGGCACGATCGACTTCAACGAGTTCCTCGCGATGATGGCCAAGAAGTTCCAGGACACCGACAGCGAGGAGGAGATCCGGCAGGCGTTCACCGTCTTCGACAAGGACGGCAACGGCACGATTAGCGTGCAGGAGCTGCAGCAGGTCATGCGGAGTCTCGGTGCGTGCGATCTTCTGCGGCTGTTTCGTGCCATATCCATGCTCATCGCCGCGCAGGGGAGAAGTTGACCGACCGGGAAGTGGAGGAGATGATACGGGAGGCAGATGCTGTTTGTCCTTTCCTTCTACTCACTCACCTTGCGTTAAATTGTTATCTCTCTCAGGACGGCGATGGCGAGATTAACTACGATGGTAAGGTTCCTCCCTCCTCCTTCTGCCCCATTAACCCTTTCCCTCTCCCCGCGCAGAATTCGTCAAGGTAAAGTCGCCTTTACACCCTCATATATTCCGCTAACCTTCGCCGCCCCTTTGCCAGATGATGATGTCCAAGTAATCTGGAACGGAATCATAGTGCCTCTGCGCAGTGCTCGTCGTCGAAATGTACAATTCCTTTTTTGTATACAACTCGGAGGTGTAATAAGTATCATGCCGCGCTGCGCGAAGGGAAAAAAAACAAGTTTTGATTCCAGTTGAAAAACCGAATTTAGGCCAAAGGTCCAGTTCGCCGATCTGTGCTAAATTCGGTTTGTCGTCTATCAAGGATGAGCGCGGCGATATCAAGGTATGAGTCGTACGTTGACATCGGGCGCGTCCGTCGTTAGGTCCATGGACTGACGTGATTGGGTTCCTCGAGGTGCTTGAGATGCTTCGCTTTGACTAGGCTGCTCTCCTCAATGAAAGTAAGAACGGAGGAGAACAAGAAAAAGCTTTTTTTCTTTCCCTCTCCTCCGTTCTTACTTTCACTGATGTCCCTGCGAAGCGAGTAAGCATCTCACTTTTTCGGGTCTCGGCCTCATTATTCTGGTGGTCGGAAGTTGGAAATGGATGGACTTGGAATCGCAGTGCACAATCGCGGATAGATGCACAGTTTTTAGCCCGCTCAACTGATCCCAAGGAGAGAACTGGCTGAACGAAGGAATGTTGAAACCTTGAACTTTTCCTTTACTTGCTCTGTCTCTCATCTCCACGTTCCTCGTTGTCTCTCGTCCCCCAAGCTGAAAGCAGTACAGCTGCAGTGATAGCGATACAAAATGAGGGGGTGTTCGTGTGCACTATGTAATGTAAAATACAATGTTTTGCTGTAAGTATATACGAAAGCGAGAATAAAAAAAGTGTCTAGATTAGTTTCCGCTGCTCACTGGCCCGGACTCGGGAGCGGACGGCGTCTGTGCCGGTTCGCGCTCGACCACCGGGAGCGTTTCCCGCCAGCGCTCTGCAATGGGCTCCCCGCGGAACACCTCGTGCAGCACTTCGCGCACATCCTCGACATACACGAAGCGGATGCCGTCCTTGACGCTTGCGGGCACGTTCTCCTCGATATCGGCGCGGTTCGCGCCCGGTGCAATGATCGTCGTGATCCCTGCACGGTGTGCAGCGAGTATCTTCTCCTTCAACCCGCCGACAGGCAACACCTGCCCCACGAGCGAGATCTCCCCGGTCATTGCTGCGTCAGAGATATCAGGACCCGGCTAATCGGAGAGATGAATAGACCACTCACCAATGTCGGGGTTGATTTTGGTCTTGGTGAAGAGTGACACGAACGCGGAGACGATCGCCGTCCCGGCACTGGGGCCCTCCTTGCCAATGCTGCCCTCGGGCATATGGACATGGATGTCGCGAGTGTCGAGGAAAGAGCCCCCGTCGGCGGTTGTGATCCCCAGCTCTTGCGCGTGGCTCTTCACCCAGCTCAAGCTGATGTGCGCGCTCTCGCGGATGACCTCGCCGAGTTTACCTGTCAGCTGCAGCCCGCCCTTACCCGGCATGCTCTAGGATCATAATGAGTATATATATACACACGCAAAGAACACGAAAGAGACGCACGATAGCCTCCACAGGCATGACCGCGCCGGAGCCGTTCCCAAGGTAGCCCAAACCCGTGCTGACGCCTGGCGGCGGCGCGTGTACATAAAGCCGGTCCTTCTGGTACACCGGCGGCCCGACATAGTCCTTCAGGTTCTCCGGCGTGATGCGCACATGCACCGACTCGGGGATTGGCAGCGGCTTGCGCTCCTTAGTAGTCACAGGTTTGAGCTCGGCCTCGTCGGTATTGTCAGCGGTTGTTTCTGCTGGCGCCTCAGGGGTCTCAGACGCTGCCGGCGCTGGCTCGTTGCTCGGGGGCTCCTGCGACTCGACGACCTTGACTGTCTCCGCCTCGACCGCGGTTGCGGGCTCGGGGAACACGTCCTCGCCCAGGTCCTGCACCAGCCGTAGCGCCGCCTTGCGGTAAATCTACGAGGACAAGTTGGTTAAAAGCCAATAACATATTGCGCGGAGTATGCGTACCTTCTCGATGTGCTTCTTCAAGTTCCGCACGCCACTTTCGCGACAGTAGTACTTGATGAGCACATCCACCGCGCGTGGATCCAGGAGAACGTCCGCGTCCTTGAGTCCCGACGCGTCCTTTGCCTGCGGGCCGAGGTACCGGCTCGCGATCTGCGCCTTCTCCTCCGACACGTACCCGCTCACTTCGAGTACCTCCATACGGTCGAGCAACGGTGCAGGGATTGTGTCGAGGTTGTTGGCCGTGCACACGAAGAGCACACGCGAGAGGTCGACGGGGACGTCCATGCTGCACGAATATGTTTTAGTTCAAGCGGTTAAGGAAGGATGGAGACACGCACTAGTGGTCGAGGAACGCATTATTCTGCTCGGGATCGAGCATTTCCAGGAGCGCGCTCGCCGGGTCCCCGTTAATCCCGCGGCCAATCTTGTCCACCTCGTCGATCAGGACGAGCGGATTCTCGGTCCCCACGCGCTTTAGCGCCTGGATGATCTTACCGGGCAGCGCACCGACATACGTGCGCCGATGACCCTTGATCTCCGCGACGTCCGTCAGCCCACCGACAGAGAAACGGAAAAACTGGCGGTTGAGCGCGCGGGCAATCGACTTTCCGATAGACGTCTTGCCGACACCCGGCGGGCCGACGAGGCACACGATTTTGCCCTGCACGGTCCCGCGCAGCTTCCCAACGGCGAGAAATTCGAGGATGCGGTCCTTGACGTCTTTGAGCCCGTAGTGGTCCTCATCGAGCACGGTTTGCGCATGTGCAATGGAAAAGTTCTCCCGCGAGTGTTGGCCCCAGGGGATCTGTACCATGCATCAGTGGGAAAGTAAAAGACGGAAACGAGGAACGCACCTGCGTGAGCCATTCAAGGTAGTTACGCGTGACATTCGCCTCGGATGCAGCGGGCTCGAGCCCCGCGAGCTTGCTCAGCTCCTCATCAAAGACCTTCCGGACCGGCTCTGGCATGCGCAACGCGGCCGCGCGCTCGCGGAACTTGTCCAGCAGGCGATCCTTCCCGTCCGACTCCATCCCGAGCTCCTTCTTGATGCCTTTGAGCTGCTCCATGAGATAGTACTCGCGCTGGCGCTTCGCGATCTTGCTGTCGACGTCGCGTGCGAGCTTACTCTGCAGCTGCGCGTTGATGAGCTCCTTCTTGAGTACGAGCAGCGCCTTGCGCAGGCGGTCGGTGACCTCGAGGCTCTCGAGTACGTCCTGCAGTTCGCGCACTTCCCCGGTCGAGACGGCCGCGGCGAAGTCGGCAAGCTTGTCCGGCTCGTCGAAGATGCTCGAGGTGACCTGGTTCATTGTGAAGTTGGTGATCTGGTCACGGAACATGGGGTTGAGCTGCGCAATGTCCTTGAAGACAGAAATGATCTCCGACATGAAGGCGCGAATGTACTGGTCGTCCTTGTCATATGGCATCGTCGTGAGGTTCTCGACGGCGACGATGGAGACCGGGTGACTGTGCAGGAAGGACGTCTGAACGGGACCTGGGACAGAATAAATTGTTTGCTGAGTCAGTTTGCAGATGGGGCTTACCGTCTGGGGGAGGCTTGCGCTCGACGACCGGGACGGGTTCGGGAGACGGTGGGGGCGTGACGGTCTGCGGCTGTTCCGGGGACACAGTCTCAACCCTGGCTTGGCCAGCCTGGAGCAGTTCCGTTATCATGATGCGGCGGTGGGGATACAGTACGGCGGTGAGACCCTCCTCTGGGTCATCGTCGCCGCGGCCGGTAGCAGTGAAGACGCTGGTAATCTGGGCAAAGACGCCGACCGGGTGGACCGAGTTGATATCGGTGATCACATCGCTGTCGGCGTTCTCGTCCTTGAGTAAGAACGCGCCGAGATACGGTTGGCCGCGCTTCATCATGTCCTTTATCGCGGCCACAACTTCCGGATTGCGGACGACCACGGCTTTGTAAAATCCAGGGAACAGCGGGCGGCGAGCGATGGGGAGGGCGAGGACATGCGGATAGTTTTCCGGTACCGACTGCTTGGCGATGGTGCCCTGTGAAGGCGCTGGTGGTGGTGGGTCTTTTGGCGGTGGTGGTGGGTCCGAACTGTCGCCACCAGAAGATGCTGGCGGGGCAGAGTCGGACGAAGAGGAAGAAGACGAGGAGGAGCCTGAAGAAGGTGCATCTCCGGGCGACTCGTCCTCGGGGGGCTCTAATCGGACATCCTCGGCAGGAGCAGGGATGTCGACTGGCTCTTCTGCGCCGCCTTTGGGGTTGATCCACCGCGGGTTCCTCACCAGGCGCGTCGGCTGAGCAAACGCCGGCCTAGATGTAGAAAAGCTGCGAGAATCTAGGGTGACGCGGCTAGTAGTCGCTACTGCCCGCCATAAAGGGGACCACGAGGATCTTGCTGCCGCCGCCTTCCGTATCCCAAGCCCCAACCGATTCATCGGCGAAAGGCGCGACTTTTATCGCGATTTCCCGAGGAACCTGGCAGTGGTTTCCTTCGTCCTCGTTTTGTAAGTAGCACAAGCCCAGGGACGTGTTGGTAAGAAAGAGAGAGTTACAAATTTCGGCCTTACAAATTCGGCTTGATCAGACTTGCGCGGCCTTTGCCAAACACCACCATATTCAATCTCAACTCTACTCTCTTCCAGTACCTTCTCTAGCTTGCTTCGCTCGTTGTTTCGGCCAGCTCACAACATGCGCTGTAAATTTCTACCCGCTATGCTACATTCAACGATCGAGAAAACAATCCACACAACAATCCTATGCAAATTTACGCCAGTCTCTTTTCAAACGTTGACGCGACGTGCTGTACTGCATACTCTGGGGAACGGATCAATACAGCTCGCGTCAAGGGAACCTGGGCTCACCGTATCCCCTCACGCCGAGCCCGGCGATAACCGCCACTGCCTTGTCCGACAGGTAGGAATGGTGTCGGAACGCTTCACGCGCGTGGATGTTGGAGACATGCACCTCGATGAAAGGGATGCCGACGCCGAGGAAGGCGTCCCGGATAGCTATCGAGGTGTGGGTGTATGCACCTTCAATATGTGTGAACGAGGACCAAGTGCACGAAAACCTTTGGAGGCAGACGCGCACCAGGATTAATGACGATCCCGTCCACACCCTCTTCCCGCGCCTGGTGTATCCGGTCCACAATCGCGCCCTCGTGGTTGCTCTGAAACGCGACGAGGTTTGCGCCAAACCTTGCCGCAGTTGCAATACAAGAGGCGACGACGTCGGGGAGGGTGGTCGAGCCATAGGTTGCAGGCTCGCGCGTCCCGAGGAGGTTGAGGTTGGGACCGTTGATGAGGAGGATAGAGAGAGCCATTGTCGAAGGGTGCGGGAAATTAGGGGCATGTTATATTAGCAGCCCTGGTACGGATGGAAAAACTGTCTTCCGCTCAAGATGATCGCCAAATGATCGTCAAGGATGCGCGTCGTTCAAAGGATGTGCGCTCGTACAGACGTTCACGGTAGTCGGTCTTGCCCCTGGTCTTGCTGTACCTGCAAAATGGGATATATTACGAGTGGTCGAAGCCATCGGACGGGATCAAGTTGACTCAAACAAAGAGGCGTGTCTCCAAGCCTCAGCGGCGCTTTTTATCCTCAGCGTCGGGAATGCGTTGCGGGCGCGAAACAATCTCGAACAGTGAACAACCACCAGCGCGGCTGCTTCGACGTTCAGATTTGCTTATGGCCAAATTTTTGAAAGAACGAATGTGTGTGTTGTCATTAAGGCGCCGGGCCACCCATAATATGTACAGAGGTATATTTAATAATAATAATTCTCCGAGTTTAGCAGGCGCCTTTGTCGACCCAGACATTGGCTGAAACAAAAAATCAATACAGCTTTCGACGATTCAAAGGCGAGAAAACGAACCTGATCCTCCGGGGGTATCGCCCTGAGTCCACCTGCCAAGTGCGGGTCAGAAATGAACGAAGGACAGAAAAGAAGAGGACGCACCATGAAGCGGTCCACAGGTGTCCGTTGTACGAAGCCGATTGACCACCAGTGAATACAGTCTGAAAGGACGTTAGCGAAGTTGCATGGCAAGGGGGAAGAGACGCACTCCTGCAGCCCAAGCGGCCACGCCGGAGCAAAACCCCGAGCCCCCAGTCGGCTGTCCAGGCGAGGAGGTGGTTGTGGTCGTGCTTCCACCACCGGTGCTGCCACCGGCTCCCATGTTGCTCTTGATGTTGTTCCACTTGCTGTCGGGGAAGCTGCAGGTAAACGTGGTAAGGCAACAAATCAACAATCCACCGGGAATATATCGCACCTGATGTGGTTCTGGGTCGAATCCAGAGCACCAAGGCCACCCTTGCTAACCGCAACCAGGGAGTCCGAGCCCTTCTTGTCCTGCGACAACTCCCAGAACATCGACCCAGCAAGGTTGTTCGCGTTGATGTATTGAGTCTTCAATTTGACGATGTTGGGAATGTCGTAGGAGACGAACTCCTTCGACCCGGAGTCGTACGAGTAGCTGGAAACGTCGGTGGTGTTCTCGAAGACCTGGGCACCGGCGACTACAAGACAATCAATAAGGATTCAAAGAAGTTCTGAGGTGTGTACGCACGCGGCAGAGCAGAGTAACTGCAGATACCGGGCGAGATTGTTCCAGCACCGATCTATCGAAATATAAGATGAATCCTGAGGTCGAAGAATAAAACGTACCCCGCTGTACGATTGGCCGAGACCTGCGGTTTGCTCAAACGCGTGGCCATAAAGGGGCATACCTGGGGCGGTGAAATCAGGAAATCGATCAATGTCAAGCCCAACAATGAACTCACCCAGAGTGATCTTGTTGGCGGTGGCGCCGCTGCTCACGAAGTGTTTGATGGCATCGTCGGTGTTCACACCGGTCCTGGCGCCTCCGTACAGATTGGCCTGGTTGTCCACGAAAGTGAGCCAGGATCCTGCGTAGTCGTACGCCTGTCGGATTATTAATTGGGAGGAAGATAGGCGGAAGAGACGACAGGACGCACCATCAAATTCCAGAAAGTCAGAGCCTTGTCCATCTGCGAGATCATAAGATTGGCGTTGTTGGCGGACCCAGCGGAGACGGCAGCGGAAAGCTGGTAAGGCGTCGCATCGCCCTTCTTCGCCGACAGAGCATCGAAAGCAGTTCTCAGCGCAGTGAAAAGATCAGCAAAGCCTTGGCCTTCTGCAGAGTTGGCGGGGTATTCGAAGTCCAAGTCACTGTTCTAAGTGTGAGCGAAAAGACTGGGGTCCACGCGAGCCAACTCACATGCCATCGAAGCCATAGTCTTCGATCATAGTAACTGCGTTGGAGACGAAGGTTGCACGAGACGCAGCGTTCGTGACGAAAGCGAAGTGGCCTGACGATACATGGGTGAGTCCGGTATCTGCGAACGGGCCAAAATGTACAAACCGTCCTGGGAGTAGGTATATCCACCGACTGAGAGCAAAACCTTGAGGTTCCGGTTCGCCAGCTTCAGCAGATACAACTGCTTGAGGCACCCGTAAAGGTTGTTCCCGGTTTCGGACCAGGAGTCGGTAGGGTAGTGTTTCTGGTAGTCAATGAGAGTAGCTCTGTAGATCGAACGAGGACTGTGGCGTACCGTTTCATCGGCGAACTCATCCGTCAATTTGATGGTCCCGGAAGAGGGATCAACATCCGCGAAAGAATACAGGATGTCTGATTAGGTTGTGAGTTTTCTGACATGCTGTGTGGGATGGATAACGCACGGGTGAGGGTAGAAACGGCGATGTCTTGGGGCTCTGCATTGATAATCGGTTAGCCGTAACATCACCGGAGGGCGGTGAGCTCACGGAAGTTAGCACCGCAGATGCCCCAGTTAGTGAAGTACCCTAGAAACGAGGTAAATATTCCTTGAGTATAACGCCAGATCTAGCGCAACCAACCGATTGAAACCTTGCCCGATGCGCGTCTATGAATCTCATGTATAGTCGGGTCATCGTTGGTGTCCGCCGGGTGAGGTATGTACAATGGAAACATTAGCTGGGCGGGCCATAGACTCGGTGGCCGTGGCGACATTCAGGATAGTGAAGGCCGTCAGGAAAATAAGCATGCGCTTCAACGAAGAAGAGGCCGCCATTGCAGAGGAAGGCTCGAAGAGAATAATGGTGCGGAAGAGGTTTGTCGGTTCCTTTTAAAGCAGGGGTGGGTCAGGTACGCCGCGGCGCCGACATGTCCGGATGAGGAGGGTGGTATCCTGTGGTCCACATGGTAGCGATTTCACGAGAGACCGCGAGTGAGTGCCAAGTGTTGAAGTATCGGCTCCTAGAAGGGAAGACCAGGAAGACCACGCTGTACGATGACGCGGTAGACAAGTTACCGGCGTTGTCAAGAGAAAGCGAGAGGTTACGGTGCGCAAGGCTCGTATGGTCGACAACGTGGTGAATTGGATGCGGACTTCGGGTCTGGTCCGCACAGTCAAGAGCGGTCTTGGGCACGTAGTGAGGGTGACTCTGGGTAGTTGCGTTTGAGGGTCCACCTACGGTCTTCTCGCGACGGTCGATCGTTCACTTGCATGCTCCAAAACCGTGAGAGCAAGCTTCAAACCAAGATTGCCTCATCCGTCCTCCGGAGGTTGTTGTGCTCTGTTTACGCGACCTCAAACTACGACTTCTCGGTCCCTCCCGCCCCGCAGCGCTACCGTGCGTCGTGCTGGGTGCGGGCTGGTGCGGGTATGTGTGTTCCAACGCACAGCGGCACAGAAAGGAAACTTGAAAGTCTTTTTTGCTTTCGTATCATGGGGCCGCGAACCATGCTGGGACCCAATCAGTTCGAGCGTCGACGGCATCTCTCCTGAGTCTCCTTGATCTTGCTTGCTCTGGTCGATATCGAGGACTTGGACGCGAACAAAGTCCAGCCCAACCGTGACCTTCGATCTTTGATTATTGGGCTGGAGTGCCTGACATCGATTCGAGTGCCCGAGTGCCAGACGTCTGAGCGGATTGGCATCTCTGACCATGAGTTGGAGGTTTTTTTCAGCCATCGGCACCCCAAGTATAGACCATCGCTGACCGGGAACGCACCTACCCGTCAATGGCAACGAGTATGAATCATCCAAAAATGACCACACCCCAGATTCTAATATTTCTATGCGCAACGTTCGACATTGTAATCCTGGCCACTGGGAGTATATCAGAACTCTTCGCCGCCCCATGGCCACCGCACTGCTGGCAAGATGTGATAGCGTGTGCTAATAATCTGGCAGATAGATCGGCGTCTCCTCTCCTGGATTGACCGGAAGATGCGTCGCTGACGCTCTGGGAAGGCGATGTCCGTGGGTCCCACCTCCGTCTCTACTACTTCCACGTCCTCTGGTGCAGCGCACGCCATAATACCGCACATCGTGCACTTCTACAATACTTTCGCTCGACTAGCTCTGGGCACCTGAACTGTTAACTATGGCTCGTAGCACAGACATGTGCCCCCTACATACTCCAAGGGCCGAGGAGCCTCCAATTGTCACCTCCTTGTTATCGGCTGCTTCCTCGCTCATCGTCTCGCACGGTCCTGCCATTCAGTAAGCTATTCCCTTGGCAGAACATCTTTCCTGGCTGAGTGCAATCTGACAATAGGAGCAAGTTTGACCGCATTAATAGTTTTGTTTCGGACGTCAGGTTTCCAACGACTGTTGTTCAAACGGTTGTACCTGAGGGTACACTGGAAGCCAACGCGTTTGATACTTCAAAATTCAGTCGTAGTACACCACCCACTTCACCCACGGCAGGCCCTTCTCAGGATCCCCCGTTCTCATCTTCAACACTCACCCAATTTAATTCGACTCCGTGCTCTCAACTAACGCTGAGCAGCGCTACTGGGACGCCGATAACCAATACCACAAATGCCAATCCCACCAGCTCCGAGTCACTGCCTCTTCTGACCAGCTCGTCCTCCCTTACACCCACCAATCCCACGGCATCACCATCCCCAAACACCGTGGGGGTCCAAAAATCCCCGAATAAAACTGTACCCATCGTCGTAGGCGTCGTCGTCCCCGTCGTCCTCATCGGCCTGGCGGCCGCTGGCGTCGTTCTGTACAAGCGGCGCCGCCGCGCGCGCGACCGGCGCGAGTGGGAGCGTACGCACGAGGCGATCGCGGATGCCGTTCGCCAGGTCGGTGGCCCCGCCTCGTCTGCTGCAGCGTTACCCGCCTGGAGCCGGCGCGACGGCGAGGCGACTCCGCTGTTCGAGAAGTCGGGTGGGGCGGATTTCAGCTCCCTCGGGCCGAAGGCCGGCGGTGATTTCCTGTCGCACTCCCCGGCATCGATAGGTTGACGCGGTGTCGTGCTGGACACAAAAGGATATGCCGCGTTTGCGAATTGGAGACATGGACATAGAGCGCTTTCGTTTTCATGAGCTGGTCTGATTTTTTATTGCTTATGTCTCATTGTATCTTAGTATTTTACTCCAAGTAGTAGGGACTTATTACTGTACAACAATTTTGCTCCTTCTGGTGTCCCTGCAATTTTCACCTCAGGGATTCCGTCTCGCCGTGACTGGAGGCCACGAAGGCCAAATTTGGTGCTGTTGATCAGATATGGTTCTCTCTCTTTTCAACCATCATGATCCCCGCCACCAACGCTTACCGCTGGCAACCCGCCCGTCAAGAGTCCACTCCACACAGCACTCTATGTCAATTCGCCTCCAACCTTCTTAGCACTGGGGCTTGCCTGACCTGACTCGGAATCGCGGGCAATGTCATGCAGTCTCATGCAGTCCAGGTTTTTCTCTCTCTCTCTCTTCAGGCTTTCGTGCCATTGTGAGAGCTTCTCTTCTGAGCGCGAGCTTCGGCGGCTTCGGCTTCGGTCTTTTCTCCAGCATCCGGGGGTCGTTGTCAATCAAAAACACTTCATGGCTCGTACCGCTCTCGGCAGCAGGACTCGAAAACCGACACGCACAATTTCTGCTCTATTTTATGACTTGCAATGCCACGCCTTCGGCCTGTTTGGAGCACGACAGACTAAGGCAGTTCACAAGACGACTGGGCTGTTAGAATCAACTTCTCGCCTGCTCAGATGCTCTCATATGTCGTTAATCCGTGGGCAGCGATCTATGATGGCCGCAATTGACTGACTTACAGATCACCGTCCTGGCAGGCATATTAGTATCGGTGCGAAAAGAATGAGGGTCCCCACCGCTTTTCCCTGTCCTTCACCAGCCTCACGACTCCAATCGTCTCGGTTGAGCTCGGCATCGTCGCGCGCTGTCCGCACCCCACTGTCGTTCCATGATCTTTTATTTGTACTGAAAGCCCCTAAGCCCCTCAGCCTCTCACACGCCCATCTTGATATCCTCCCTAAACACATATGGGAGGCGGCCACTCAAAAAGCATTGGCTCAAAAAACAACGGTAGCAGCGGGGATTTGAGCAACAACGGCGGTTCGAACAACGGCGGAGGTTCGAACAGCGGCGGAGGTTCGAATAGCGGCGGAGGCTCGAATAGCGGCGGCGGAGGTTCGAACGGTGGTGGGGGCTCCAGTAGCGGCGGTGGTGGTTCGAACAGCGGCGGAGGTTCGAACAGCGGCGGCGGAGGTTCGAACAGCGGCGGCGGAGGTTCGAACAGCGGTGGCGGTTCGAACGGTGGTGGCGATACTGACACCCCCGTGCTCCCGACCACCCCGTCCCCGACGCCTCCGCTAGCGCCTACAACTCCAGTTGGCCCCACTACCTCCCCTACACCGGATCCACCTACCGATCCTACAAATCCTCCTTCTTCGCCCACTGATCCAACTTTGTAAGTGTTTCGCTATTGGATTTACCGGACTCGTTTTACGGGAGCACAGGTCAACAGACCGAGAGGCGTCTCCAACGACCGCAGCGGATACCGCGACTGCATCAGCTGGGCAGCCAGGTCAATCCTCCGCGGCGGAGGGGAGCACTGGTGACAGTGGAAATTCAGCCAGTAGCAGTCAGATCGACTCGAACAGTCCCGGCATCGGTTCTACGTCCCACTCCCAAGACGGCGGCGACAGCGGCGCCCTCACTCAGTCCTCTGGCCATTCATCAACAATACCCCAATTCCCTTCTTCTCCTGGTGACTACTCCGTCATCAGCTCCCCGAGCGCATTCGCCATTTCCCCTTCTGCGTCTCCGTCGAACCCCTCCCTCGCTCGCGCGTCCGCGAAAGGCACCCATACGGCGGCCATAGTCGCGGGCGTGGTCGTCCCGCTTTTTTTCCTACTCTTCGTCGGCGCGGCATACTTCGCGTACAAGCGTCGTCAAAGCCGGCGCGACCGACGTGAATGGGAGCGCACGCACGCCGAAATCGCAGGCGCTGTGCAGGACGCGGTACTCCCCAGCACGTGGACGCGCTTCGATGGCGCGTCACGCGGCAACCTGGCAGACTCCTCGAACGAGAAGATTGGTGTCGCCGCATAAGGGACCATACATATCGTCCCCGACGCGACTTTCCAGACTCCTTATTGATTAAAGAAATATCGTTATCTTCGCGGCATCGGCAAGTATGTAGTTTTGAACATCTCTCTACGTTGTAGCATCGCCTTCGACATCGGTCAGCAGTAGTAACAGCGATGCGCCTTTTTTTCTGTTTGACATGGCTCGATTGCCTTCAAGAACTCAGGCCCAGGCCCTTCGCAAGACATTGGTGAGTTGGACTCGGAGGACCGGCCCGATACAGCATCTCTTCCCAAACCACTTCAGTTTTCAAGCCACTCTGTCTACTGGAACAGCCTGCAACCACGACCATGGCTGACGAACCTCCTCCATACGAAAACCTATCCTTCCACGACGTCAAGAATGCGAGCTCTTCGACTTCAACCGTAGCATCCGAAAAGGACCACGGCAGAAACTCCCTAGCTGCCTCCACGAGCAGCTCAGCAATCCTTCTCCAGAACGATCCTGGTCTCGCCTCTGCGGCCTCTGGTTCAATGTCTACGAGGTCCTCGTTTCTATCAGCCACCGCGACTGGACTACGTGGTCTTTTTGGGAAACGCCAGTCGGAACACAATCTCCCCGTCTCGACGATCGAATCCGCCGTCATGGCCGATGTGCGCATACTCGTGCAACCTTACACCGACTCGGGTGTCGACCGTGTGCCCCTCCTGGAAACCTGTGCCCAGCTATGCGCGCGTCACAAAATCGATTTCTCTCTGCTCTTGCAAGAAAAATCAATCGAGAACCATACGGCCCTGCATTGGGCGATCGTTAACGGCCCATGGCCCCCTCGAGCCCCGTTCGAGCTCGTAGCGGCGATACTCGCCCATTCCGTCCCGTTAAGGCCGGAAACCATTCGGGATGCGCGGCGGGCTTGCGTTTCCCTCCGGAGCCAGGAACTGTTCCAATTTTTACGCATGCGTCCCGAGTTTGTTGCGCTCTCTGCCGAAGACCGGTTCCTTCTCGGTGCGCTGGTGCCGCCGGAAACAATCATCATAAAACAACATCTGGAGGGGGGCACGACCCAGCAGGCCTTTAGCGTCGAGTTTACGATCCCGCAGTTCCTCAAGCGGATGTCTCTTAATAGAGGCATCAAGCTTGAATTTATAGCGCGAGGTACCTACATATCTCTTGCGTGCAACCCATGCTTACATGTGAATTCGCAGAGCGTTTGTGGCAACTTTCCTTCTTTACGGCCGTTAATCCGACGCAAGCATGGTTGAGAAATGGGGGTTGGAGTGGATCGTTGAGGCTGATGGAAAATAGCCTGAGCACCCATGTAGAGTTTGGGTTGGTCTTTCCGGACGCGCGTCCCTCGCCGCCCTCCCCGTGCAACTTCTGGGCCGAGGGCTCCAGCAATAAAGTATTGTACGTTCAAGGAGAACATAAGCCCAGCAATGGCGTGGCAGTCTGGTCTTGGCCACTTTTCGGAAGGTGAGCACCGGTTTCTCATCCCATGCGACCTTGGTTGGTCACCAAATTCACGCAGCGATCATCCATGTATTGCGGCGGATGGGTCTGTTTCCGGGGTACTTGGTATGAAACTCGGGGTAGGGAAGGTGCACTCACCACGGACGAGCTGGCCACAAACGGTCCCAACAACAGCAGAAGATGAATGTATTGTATGCTAATGTTCAAATAAAATTCTGAGAGATTGAGACTCGCGAGGACTTGCGGTTATAACGCGGATTCAGCGTGCACGCTTGAACCTCGCGCAAAACGCAGTGTCAGCGCCCTAAATACCAGAACACATTCGGCCAGAGCCCTTGCTATTCGGCCAGAGCCCTTGCTGTTGAATAAACTCCCTGTTCCGACTCTCTTCCATTCCCTCCAAGCCCTGAGCACCAAAGACCCCTATCCAAAAGGAGGTGTTTTGCATAATCTTCTCGCTCAAACACGCCCCTGCTCGTGCTGGTTGAAGAATACTTTTATGGCGTCCGGCTCCGGGCTGGGGGACACGTCGTCACTGTCTGTGGGCACTCACCCAGAAATATCCCTGGGCTCTTTCGACGACGATTTCAGCCAAAGAACCCCTGCAAAGCTCCGTGTGCCCTCCTCGTCCTCGGGCACTTCTGCCCAGTCCTCGCTCCCTGTCGCAACCCCCTCGCCCCCCGTATTCTCTCGCCGCACAACCGTCACCACAGGCGACAAACCCAGTTACTTCGAGGGAGCTACCGCTGCTGAGGACGACGCCACCGACTATGGCGTCGGTACTCCGATTGCAACGCGTCCAAAGCGCACTGCACGCGCCTCTGCGACCGGAACCAAGGGGGCGCTCACCCTCCGTGATCAGGAAAAGGTCCCTTTGATTTTTACAGTCGTCTTATCGTTACATGCTAAAACCGGTGTGGATAGCACATCGACAACCTCAAGAAAGAAAATTTCAACATCAAGCTGCGCGTCCACTTTCTCGAGGAACGCCTCGCACAGCTCGCCCCCGACCAGATCGATGCCGCCCTCAAGCAGAACATCAGCCTCAAGATCGAGGTCCAGCAGCGCGGCATGGAGCTCAAGAAGCTCAAGAAACTCGTCCTCGAACTCGAGCGCGAACTCGAGCGTCTCCAGCGCGCAGGGGCAGGATCACACCGCGTCGGCAACCGCGATCGCGAGCGGGAGCTTGAGGAAAAGCTCGAGGAGCGCGACCGCGAGCTCCGCGAACTGCGTCGTCGTGCCACGAGTGACTCGGCCGACGCCCTGCTCGCGGACCGCAACGCGGAGCTCGAGGACGAGCTCGACAACATGCGCGGTCTGCTCGAGGACAACATGGACGAACTCGAGCGCCTCCGCGACATCGTCGAGCGTCGCGGTGATGAAGAACCCGACGCTGGCCGCGTCGCCGCCCTTGAGGCCGCTAACGCCGAGCTGCTTGCGCGCGCCGAGGAACAGGCTGATCTCGCCGGCCAACGCGAAGAGGAGAAGGAAGATCTCGTTGACCTGGTAGAGCAGCTCCGCCTAGAGAACGAGGAGATCCAGCAGCAGCTCCAGCGTGCCGAGGCACAAGAACGCTCAGAGAGTCGCGCGATGATCCTGGAAGAGCGTGAGGAGCGAGAGGCCGTCGAGGACGATCTCAATGCTGCGCGGGACAAGCTCGCTGCTGCGCTCATCGAGCTCCAGCAAAAGGAGGACGAGCTGGAGATGAAGAACCAAGAAATCGACGAGCTCGTCGCTGAGCACGAGCGTGTCGTGGGCGTTGTAGAGGAGGAGTGGCGAGGCGAGGTGGAAGAAGCTCGTGGACAGGTCGAGGAACTGCGAGACGTGCGTGTACCCCCATTTCCTCTTGCGTTGCTCATCTTATCTTCTCCAGGTCCTGGCCGAGCGCGAATCCGAGTCGAAGGACCTGCGCCTCAACATCTCCGAGCTCGAGGCGAACACGGATGACCTGCACTCCAAATTTGAGGCCGCACTCGCGCACCTTGAGGAGGAGACGGAGGCCAAAGACGCCGAGATTGAGTCCATGCACCAGACGATTGATAAGCTCGGCGAGCAAATCTACATGCTGGAGGACGAGAACGACCGCCTGAAGGAAGAGAGCGAGCGCATCCGCGACGACGAGGCCGCCGAGCGCGAACGCCTTGAAGCCCTTTCCGCCGCCCTCAAAGACGTACGCTTTCTTTTTATTTTTCGTCACGTCCTAACTGTCGTTTTACAGAAAATCGCGGCCCTCAAAGCCGAGCTCGAGGAGATGACGCAGCTGTACGAGGACTGCAGTAGTGAGATACACGCGCACCGTGACCGGCAGGAGGAGCTTGCCTCGCATGTCGAGGATCTCGTTGCGCAGCTGCAAGACGCGCGCGCCGCCGCTGCGCAGGCCACCGCCAATGCGGACGCAGCGGCGAAGGAGCACGCAAGCTCCTTACGCGCCGAGCGCCGCACACTGGACGCGAAAGAGTCTGCGCTCCAGAGCGCGCTGGCGGATCTCGCACGCACGCAGGCGCTGCTCGGCGCGCGCGACGCGGACCTCGCGGCCGTGCAGACCGCGCTACAAACGCTCGAGGGCGAGTCGCGCCGCGCGGGAGAAACGCACTCAAGTGCACGGTTCTCGCTGGAGCTCGAGGTTGACCGCGTCAAGCGCGATCTGGAGCGTGTCGAGGCGGAGCTGGCGCGCGCGCGGATGGAGCTGGCGGATCGGGACAACAGGGGGCGCGGGCGGGACGAGATTATGGATGCGATGCATGCGGAGATCCTCGAGCTCAAGGGCGAGGTGAGCGCGCAGACGCAGGCGCGGATGAACGTGAGCGAGCGGCTCGACAGTGCGCAGGCAAGTCTCAAGGCCGCTGAGACGGAGGTTGCTGGGTACAAGAAGCGCGTCGCGGACCTCGAGGCGCGGCTGAGCAAGGACCAGCGCGCTCTGCTTTCGGCTGAGAGCCAGTACCGCGACCAGCTGACGGAGCGCAACACGTTGCTGCTCACCATATACCAGTACATGGATAAGATCCTTGGTGTAGACAAGACACCGGTACGCTCCCTCTTTCCCCCACTCCGCTTACTTTCTGACCCGATGTTCAGAAAAAGGCGGGGCAGGCCGAGACGAAGCCGTTTACCAACTTTGGCGTCTTCCACGACAACCTCATCACGCGGCTCAAGGCGCTCAGCCAGATCCAGGTTGACTTTGACCGGCGCACCAAGGACATTGAGGCGCGGTTCATCGAGAAGTTGAACGAGATGCGGAAGCAGCTCGACATGCGGTGGAAGCAGATCGACAAGTTTGAGGCTGGCGTCAAGGGCTATGCCGACGCCAAGGCCGGCTGGCGACGCAAGTTCAACTCCAAGGAGGGCGAGCTTGAGGCGCTCAAGGTGCGACCGCAGACTGTTTGATTTCAAGTTCAATGGCTCAGGATGATGTAGACAACGAACGCCGAGTTAGCGGCGCAGCTGGCGGGTACGCGGAGGCCGGGGCAGTCCGACCCGATGGAAGTACGATCGCTGAGCACGCGCGCGGCCAACGCCGAGCGGCGGCTCAACAACGCGCAGAATCAGTTGCTCGCGACGGAGGAGAAGGTCGCTGCGATGAACCAGAAGAGCGCTGCGGCGGACTCCAAGTGGGAGGCGCGTGTGAAGGAGTATGAGACGCGGCTCAAGGCGGCGGAGGAGCGCGTCAAGCGCGAGCGCCAGGGGAGCAAGGAGCGCATCGCGGAGCTGGAGAACAATCTCAAGTTCGTTTTACTCTCGCTCTCTGCCTTTGATTCATCTTCCTGATGTCGGCCATTTCTGCCAGGAGTCTGCAGCGGCAGTTTGAGCTTGCCCAGAAGCGGAACCAACAGCTGAACGAGGTCGTAGAGTCCACGAAACTACCGCCTGGCAGTCCTGGGACGTCTCCACGATGACACCGATGCATTCACGTCTGCGCGATGATTTTACGGCTTCACGACCGACTCTCTGATATTCCTTATCTGCTCGTTGCTTTCCATATGTTGTCTCCTGCATTTGTCTCCACATCGCATTTAATGTACCATTCACGTGTATACCTCAGGATAATAAAGTACATTGACCTCTACAGCGCTGACAACTCTGAATCTAACTCTGAATTTACTTCCGAGAAAACAGGGAAACCGCCCGATCAGGGCGCCGTGTGAACACGTCCGGCAAAGTCCGTCTCCAAAAATTTCAGCGCTTGGACCACCACCTACCTGCAAGTTCAATGTCAATGCTACTCTTGGTCCGCCACGCGACGCATACGCGCCTCTGTGTCAGAGAAGCGGTGGTGACCACCCTTTTTCACTCATCTGCTCCGGTGTCGTGGAAGAAGAAAAAAGCTTGTATGTCGTATGGTATTGCGCGCGGACTCTTTCCAGACTAATCTGTCTAGCGTTCGGCCTGATTGACGATCTTACACCCACCTCACCGTTGGGCTCAATCGACACTGCACCACCGCAACGTATGCTACCTGAATCTCGCAAAATACGACCGCTCACTGTTGTTCAGCTTCGAAGAAGGCTCGTGGCAAACGTCTGGCTTTTGAACGCGACCCACTTCCGCATACAAAGGCCGGGATTTTGGATGTGCAGGAACCGTTGGGCATCCACACTGCACCACCACAACGTATGCTAGCCTGAATCTCGCCAAATTCGACTTGCTCACTTGTTGTTTAGCTTCGAAGAAGGCGCGTGGTAAACGTCCCGCTTTTGAACGCGACCTACTTCCGCACACGAATGCCGAGATTGTGGATGTGCAAGAACCGTTAGGCTCCATCCACACTGCACCACCACAATGTATGCTAGCCTATATCTCGCAAAATTCGCCGTTGCTCACTATTGCCCAGCTTCGAAGAAGGCTCATGGTAAACTTCCGGCTTTTGAACGCGACCCACTTCCGCACACAAGCGCCGAGATCGTGGATAAGCAAGAACCGCCGCCGGAACGGAATCCATCCTTCCGGCGACGCTCACGAGCGCGCAGCGAGCACGACTGGGCCCGGCGGACGGGCAAATGGAGCGCTAGCAAATTCGATGAAGGCCCTGACCGGGGGTCGCAGATGTGGGCTCGTCAAGACCGGCCGCAGTCATACGGGTTTAGCTCTGGCACACGACACGGCGCAGATGAAGGATTCCAAGATACGTCGCGGGCTGTGAGGGCCAGCACCTCTTCTTTCCCTCGACGACCCGAGCCGTCTTTCACACCCAATTCTCCTGGGGACAGTCGAGAAGAGATGAACAACTTCAGTCGGCCGTGGGCAACAGATGGAGGATACCAAGATACGTCGCGGACGTTGAGGGCCGGCGCTTCTCGACCACCCGAGCCGTTTTCCACACCTGGAAATTTGTTTGGGGACAGTCGCCCGTCGTGGACAACATCACGCAAAGCTTCGGATGGACTGCGCTCATGGGACGACAAGCACAGACGGTAAGACAATGCTCATGCGACACCCAGGCCCCGTCTTTCAGAGACGCTGACGACGCGCATAGAAGAGACGAGACAGAGAGATTCCGTCCAGTGTAGGCTCCGTCTCCGCGGCGACCTGTCTGAGGATTCGCAGGATACCTGGTATACCCAGAGTTCCCTTCCTCTCCCCTCTCCAAAGTCTAAACCCGATACCCCTCCCAAAAGAAGAGAAGGCGAGAAACCCGACGTATCTCAGCACCGATGATGACGCGAGACGTAGAAACATTCTACATACAACTATGCTGTTTTCGCAAGAACAATCGGGAAGTAGCACATAATAGACGTAGGATGGACAAGATGAAACGAAAAAGAATTATGCCACCGCGCTCTCAATACCGTGTATCCTGACTCCGCGCCGCGTCTCACCCCACTTACCTTCGACACGATTGCACCCCCAAACCTTCAACTCCCCCAAAGACCGGCATCCCTCAAGCAGCTTCTTTACGACCCAGTCGTCGACCGCACGACACCACCCCACGTCGAGCCTCCTCAGATCCCGGGCGCCCGCGAGCCCATTGAGAGCAGCCTCCCCGACGTCCTTCCACCCATTTATATTCAGTTCCTGCAGCGTCATACCCGAGTGCCCGACGATCGCCTCTAGCGCCTCTGTGCTCAGTTCGGGGTTGCGCGACAGATCGAGGCGGAGCAGGCCACCGCTCTCAAGGGTGCTAAAGAACGCGGCGACACCAGCATCCGTGAGCTCCGGGAGATGCGACAGGGAGAGTGAGGAGAGGGCGTGCACGTGTGGGTCGATGCCGTGCAGGAGGACGTCGTCGGTAAGCGCTCCGTGCTCGGAGAGGTCGAGGTGCGCGAGGTCGGCGCCGACCGCGGTGAGGAGCGCGACGACTGTGTCGTCGGTGAGCGAGGCGGACGGCTCGGCGAGATCGAGGTAGGTGAGGCCGGAAAGCTGGATGAGGTGTTCAAGGAACGTTTCGTCCAGCTTACCGACTTCTCTCAGACCGAGGCGGCGGAGCGTTGTTTTGGAGGTCGCAACGAGCGCCTCGAGGCAGTCGAAGGAGAAGCGCGGGCTTTGCGTGATGAGAAACGCCTCCAAATTGGGGTGGGAGTTGAAGAAGGTAATCCAGGCGGCTTCACGGATGAGAAAGGGACCCAAGAGCTCGAGCGAGACGAGGTTTGGGAAAGAGTTATTCCAGGAAGCCACAACAGTATCGTTGAGAGGACCACAAAAGTCGAGACGGAGATGAGTCAAATTCGGGTTGAGGTGGCCAATCGTCGAGAAAGCATCCGCGGGAAGACCTGAGTGGGTGTCAGTGACCAATACAAGGCAAGCACGCGCGAAAAGCTCACTGGTAGCATCGTAGAGGGTCAGCTTGGTGTTTTCAGCACCATAGAATAGAGGCGCGTTGTCAGCCGTCCTGCGCATTGAACATGATTTCAGATTTTTGGAGCGGACGAATACAACATAACGTACAGGCGTCTGTTTTTCGAGAGGGCTTTTGATATGGCGTCCATGTTTAAAGCACCAATGTCACCGAATGCCTCGACGTCGTCGATATGACGGGCGATCACCTGTGCTGCGCGTGGGTGGGAGAAGGTGAAATATATTGAAGCACTCACATCGATGCAGATCGTAACGAGTGTCGGGAAGCTGCGCTCCTCAATGTGGATGACAGTGCGCTTGTCTGCTGGGGTCTTGCGCTTACGAGGAGCGGCCGGCTTTTTGAACGGGTCACTCCCACCTGCCTTTGCGCACGGGTGACAGAGGAACCCAGGGCTTGAGCTCGACGCCATGGTATATTTAGTCTGCGTAGAAGGTCAGGATAAATTATATCAGAGGTAAACGAATGAGGCATACCACCGTGAATTGCTTGTCGCAGGTGGCGCAGTTGGCGAAACTGCCAACAGCGGGCTTTGGAGTCTTGGTATACATTGACTTTGAGAGCGCAGTGTACGCATCCTCGTCTGACTCGTCATCATCTTGCTTCTTCTTCTTCTTTGCGTTTGCCTTGGCTGCAGCTGCCTTCGATACCTTTTGCTTTTTAGGCGGCGAGTCGGGCTCGTCCAGATTGTCGGAGGCGTAGCCCTCCTGTTAGGACAGTTACATCGGAATGCAGGACGAGTTGAGAACATACATCAACATCACGATGAGACCTGTTTCGCCTGGGTGAAGGCCTGCTCGGGCCTGCCTCGGGCTGGTTTTGCGCCTGAGTTTGCGCCTGAGTGGCTACGCGCCGCGCAATGGTAGTCGGAGTGATTCCGGTGCTCTGTAACAAGTCAGAAGGGTGTGGATGAAACAAGTTGGATTCTGTACACGGAGGAATTCTGTCAGGGCGGACATTGGTCCGCGCACATTTTCCGCCATCCGAGTCGTGTCGAGCTGTGAAAAAAGCGAAAACGGTCAGCACCAGTGCCAAGGGGTATAATTGCCGGGACAAGGATAAAGAGAGATTGCCGTCTAGCCTGAAAACTTACCTCTACGTGAGGATTGAGGTCAAAAGGCTGCGAAAATGAAAAGACGAGGTTTAATGAGACGCGTAGAGTCACGGTGTGACAGTGACTTGACGGCACCGGCCGAAAACCCCTCCCGGCCAATCCCGGCCTTGAGAATTCCTGGAACCGTTTACGGAACCAGGTCTACCTTCAGAATAGTCCTTCATGCTCGATCACGACCGATCACCCGGGCAATTGCGGCCCGGGCTCACATCATGCGTACGCTGTTATATTCGATCATGACCGATCGCCTTGCTGGGTCTGCGATGAGGAAAAACCTACCTGCTCGATCATGACCGATCACCATCTTCCCACATTCCCTTTCCTTTCACCCCTTTCTGCCACGGTTGCCCGCTGGGGTCCTGACCAGGGAAGGCAGCCGCTGAATGTGTACTGAGTAAGTCAAGGAGTGAGTGCTATCCCCGCGCTCAGTCTGACACTCATTCGAGTGAATTGATTTGCATTTAAGCATAAGTATGACGGACGGAATGTTGCATAATTCAAAACAAGAAAAGCTTCGGGGTTCAAGGAAGTTTTTTTTTATCGAGATCCCTTATCTCCTGCGTATTCAATCCCTGCATAGCAAATGGGTATGTTATTTTGAAGGAAGAGAACTCCAGCGTGTTGAATACGCGTCAAGCCAGCAAGATCAGGCACATTTGATGGAGGTCGGGATCTTCCGGTGCATGCAAAAAATGTTCAAACTGGTGCAGTCGAGTGGTTAGAGTTGGCTGGAGACTACATACAGGCTTCATGAACCTCCAATCAGACTGGGACTTCTATTCGCATACGGGACATTGATCACTTTTTTTCACGGATGGAGTCGATGAACACAAGTTTCTTTTGTTCACATCCCCAAAATTCCGAACTCTTTGGGGTCACCCGCTGCGGCAGCCGAGGTCTAACCATCCTCTGGCCTTGACATCTAGGTGAGCTCACCCAACGACACTGGGTTGAGTTCTTCTTCTTCTGCCGGAAGTTTCCGGACGACATCAAATCCTTCTGATGTTACCGTTTGGATCGCTTACGCTCGAGCCTGGAGGCCAATTTCTTCACCAGCAATGATACAACCTCGTTAGAATGCAGTCCAGAAGCCACCAGAGATTTGAGCAGAATAATAATCTGTAACTAACAAAAGTTATCTTGATTCGATTTTTGCAACGTTCCGTCCGTCATATATAAGAAGGTAATCCGAGTGATTTTTATTTCGTTCCGTGAACTGGTTGACTTTCCATAAGCGTAGAAAAATCCACGAGGAATATTTTCAGGCTTCCCGACGACAGCTGTCGGGACCCCATCAATCGGGAGCCCAAAAGTAGACGCGATTTAATGTGAATCTAGAAAAATCTGAAGGAGGGGTCGCTACCCCCCCTCCAGATTTTTGTAGATGAATAAACTGGTTGGCTGGGACCCACACCTTCCTACCCTTCTCCCAGGCCGTCCCGTAGACCATTCGCTTCAAGTAAAATTCGGCACACTCCCAACGGTCATCGGACTTCATTCCGACTCTTGTTCAAGGAGAGACGCAACCTTGATGAAAATATTCTAGGTCATGGAAAACCAACACATTGTTGGACAGTCAGAATATCTTGAAGCTCGATCACATCACTGGCACCTTCAACCAAGCTCAGGAATTTTCTAAGCTTATGGAAAGTCAACCACTTATTTCGCAAACAACACAAGTATCCCAAGCTGCAACTCAGGTATACCCACTCAGCATTGATCAATCAGACCGGTGAATACATTCTGTATCCTCGACTCTTCGAAGGGTCTGAATAAACCCGGACCGGACCCGATGGTTCTCAGATAAATCTTTCAACATGTTGGATCGGAAATCACGAGTGCTGACTGTCGCTGCAAGTCTCGTTGCTATAGGCTTATAGCTAGAGGTACTTCCGGCGTTCAATTGAAGGAATGAGCGGATTTGATTAGTATCTTCGCCGTAGTTTAATCCTAACAGCAAAAATCTCAACACGTTCAATTTGTTATCAAGCCGCCGGGTCAGTACTCGGATGCTCCCTTACCCATCGAAAGTCATTGGTCGATAAGTAAGTTTTAGGCACATATTCTACGTCCCCGGCCTTTGGACGTGCCCGGGCGAACATGCGCTACAATTGTAGAGACGGTGGCCGGACACGAAGGTATTTCAGATAAACTTTTTTGCTTGTTGAACGAGAAAAATCCCGGAGAATCGATCTCCCTCGCTTAAACTCTCGTTGATATATAGCTCCAGTGATTTCCTTGCTCACAGGCGGGTGTCTTTGACACTGTGGGCCGAGGTATTTCCTCCAAACTGGGTTAAATCTGAAGCGCTTCGAATTCAAGTGCTTCCTCTGCTGACGCAATTCGCGATCCCGAGCCACTCGCAGCTTTCACCTGCGTCTAGTTCCGGTCTCTACATAGTGTGGCGAGTCATGAAAACTTCAATGAACACAATGCCAGATGATTCGGGGGATATCTAGACAGCCCGAAATGCCCGAAACACGCCGTTCAATTCACCGGAATCTATCTTGCAAAAACAGTCTCTTTCTGTCCACACAACTCACGTAGTCCTAAGATCAGAGACCGAGACTCCTGCGATGGCAAGTAGCTCCAACACCTTATATACATGCACCAGGCATTCCACCGAAGCGTCATGGATCAAGGTTGAGGGTGAGCCGGCAAAATTTCAACTCGATGTGCTTTCAAGGCAGAACATTCCCAAGTCTTGATGACATGGCTCCTCAGTCCCAGAGGCTCGCTCGATGTTCAGCCTCACAGTCGAATTTTTACTGCATGTTGAACTTTATCGCCTTACGATGTTCAAATCGGTGCACAAGCTCGAAACTGCGAGTTCATGACCCACTCGACTCCGAATATCGATTCAATCCTCAATCCAACCACTTCGGGATCGGTCTAGTCTCCCTAGTCAGACTAAATATATCCTTACTTTTGGAGGATTTTGGAGGGGAAAAAAAAACTCCGGATCGGTCAGCTCAAAGGAGCCTGCTGGTAAGTACGATTAGCTGATTGAGAATTTGGCTGACGCTCGCGGTCTCGTATTGGAAGCAGATGGAATACACCAACTTGCGCACAGCTCCGAGCGACGTACGGAGCATGATGGACAAGTTGTGGATGTAAATTATAATAATGGTTGAACATGAAATGCATGTTATGGTGGATAGTCAATAGCATAGTTCGCGTCTTCTCTTAAAACAATACCCAGGCCCAGGACCAGGGGTCGGTTCCAGGACATGCCCAGCGGGCCTTCGGAATCCTCAGGGACTGTATCGAATTGCAGTCATCTACACTCGGGCATTACAGGATATAGGGGTACAACAATGAAACAACATGAATGAACGGTAACAAAAAAAACGGGAGAGTCAGCACGGTGGAATAATTTAGTCGTATTGGGTCAGCTATAAATTCCGTTCAGGCCCAAAAGGAAGACACGGTAAAAGATGTACTCACATCCAGAGTCAATGTTCGCGAGCTGTTAACCTCTTGGTCGCGGTATATCCCGACCAACGAGTTTCCGCGTTCGTACAGGGATCCTTTCAGACTGATGACGATGAATTGGAAGGCGTCCGATGCCTGGCTCTGGATATAATTCGCTATCTTGGCAACATTCGTGTTGTCCAGTGCAGCATCAACTTCATCCAGCACGAAGAATGGCGCTGGTTGATAGCTAGCGTCGGCCGTGTAAGCCGCGCATGCAATGAAGATGAAAGACTTACCTGTGAATGGCGAACAAGAGCGCTAAGGCTGCGACGGTCTTTTCTCCGCCGGAAAGCTGCTCCATGTCACGGAACCGTTTCATGGGCGGCATAGCGTGGTATTTGATACCACCCGCGTAGGGTTCCTTACCAGAAACATCAGCCTGTGTTCCCGCTTGGGAACATCCAGTAGCGCACCTCACTGTCCTCCAAACTGAGATAAGCGACCCCACCCATCGGGGACGCCTTGCCTTTCGTCAGGTCCTTGTATACCTGGTCGATACGATCCGAGATGTGATTATAGGCTTTGTTGAATAACTCGCATCTGTGCATAACTCATGGGTAGCTATAACACGCAGTGATGATTGAAAAGGGTACCTCCGACGTTTAATTTCGTTGAAATCGTCTCGAGCAGTCTTCGAGTCCTTGCGAGCTTTGTCAGCCTCCTTCTCTGTATCGGCCAACTTCGCCTCGACATCCTCGAGTCTAAAAGATCAACTTTGAGTTGGAGTCGGTGGGCAGGGCATGTACATACCTGTCGATCGCCTTCATGTTCGGTGCCATTTTCTCGATTTCGGCATTTAGCTTTGTTATTTCGGCATCAAAGTCGGCAATAGCGTCGGCCGAACCGTCCTACGGAATTCAGAACGGAAAGCCGAGACAGTGGAAGGCACACACCTCGCGGTCATCGTCATCTAGGGCCTCGAAATTTACCTCGATACCGTAGTCTTGCGCTCGGCGCGGTTGTTGGGTGCCATCTTCGTCGTCGTCAACGTCCATGGCTACTTCTTCACGCAGGTTCTGCAACAGGTCGTCAAAAAAAAGCCAATGTCTGCAACGAAATACGCACCTCCTCCATGGGAACATTCTTGAGGTTGCCCTGAAGTAAGGGGAGTCTAATTTCCTCCAAGCGACATTTTCGATATATGGACGATCGTTCCAGAGCCGATTTTTCGATTTCGTCGTTCTGCTCCGTGATCAGCCACATAAAATGTGTCATGAAGCGGGGGTCACCTTTGAAGCAATCTCCTTGAGTGCCTGGTCGAGGCCCTTGGATGCCTTGGTCGTGGTCCGCTTTACTTGTTCAACATGCTTGGTCTTTTCGTCGAGTGTTTCTTGCAAACCCGACAGGTCCTCGCGTAAAACACCGATTGCGGTTTCTGACTCGGATATGTCTTCCTGCGCTGCCTCTTTCTGCGTCTCCAGCTTCGCCAGGTTGGCTTCCTCGCCGGCGATAGTCTTTTCAAGATTTGCGATCCGTTCTTGCGCTCCCTTGAGGGTTTCAGTTTCAAAGTCAGACCTGCCTAATCGTCAGAGAACAACGGATGTGCAGGAGGAAGGAAACATGCTGATGGGTAAGCCGAGCGATCTGGTTATCGAACCGTAGTCGCGCCTCACTCTCCTCTTGAGCGACCTTCAGTTGGCGTTCTTCGTACTCGCGAATGTTAGAGACCTTGATCTTGCGACAAAAGGCAGCGAAGGTAGCATCTTCTGCATTATTGATGGTCTCCGCCAGCTCCGTGATCTGTTTCTGAAGCGTATCATAGGTTGCTTGGGTCTAGCGGGGTAAGTTAGGCAGGTATAGAAAACGTTAGATCGTGTACCTTTTTGAGTTCAGGTGCATTCTTCTTCAGCTCCTTCTCAATGTGCTTCAGTTCGTCGCGGATACCCGTCAGACGGAGTTTGCACGCGTTCTGACTGAGAGTAAGTACGGACAGTAGGGAGATCAATATACGCACGAGATCGTCCTTGGCTAGGGTGGTCGCCGATTCGATCCGGCCAATCTCTGCGATGAGGTTTTCATCCGTTTGTATTCGGGATTTTTGTTTGGCCAGATCACGGAGCTGAGCCATTAACGTATCTTTGGAGCGCGTCAAACCTGTAACGAGTGCCAGTCAACACCGTGCCTTGCTCCCAGAATAGATTGTATTCCCAAACCTTGGACATCCTTCTCGTCCCACTTCTTGCCGTTGTTATGGGTACTCTTTCCGCCGGTGATGAGACCGCTCTTGTGGATGATGGTCCCCTCGAGAGTAACAGCTACCACGGGCATTGCAGCGGATACGTTTTGAAAAAAGACAACACACACCTTTGACCTCCTGTCCCTTTTCGTAACATACATATCGTGCAACCTCCATCGTGTCGCAAACGAGGGCATTCCCACAGGCATGGTGCATAGCACGTTCAACCGCCGGCTCATACTGGATGACGTCGACAGCCAGCCGGGCTCCTTTTGCAAAGGAACGGAACTTGTCATTTATCGGCTTGGCTTGTATGGTGTCGAGCGGAATGAAGGTTGCTTGGCCTATGCGTTGGTTACGCATGTACTGTGATCCCAAATGAGCTTGGTAGGACTCAGGCAAGGTACACCCACTTCGATGCAATCTATTGCGATCTTCTCCGTGTCTACGACTATGGCGTCGATGTTCCATCCGAGAACGACCGAGACCGCCGTCTCGTATTTCCGCTGGGCAGGTTTGCACAGGTCCACCACGCGTCCGCGTACGCCAGGAAACAGCCGTTGCAAGTTCGCCAAAGTCTCCTTCAGCTTCATCTCTCTCTCAGACTCGTGCTTGTCTACACCAGCCTGTAGAAGCTGTGCATACACATTCTGCAACTGCTCGTTTGCTTGGGCTTCGAGTTGCCTGCCGGCTGAGTCAGCACAGGCACGGGTACTCCAGTAATGGATCCTACTTTATCTTTGTACGCTCAGATTGCTGATTATCGAGCTCTTGCCGCGTCTTGGTGAGGTCGGTTTGTAATTCGGCGATCTTCTCCTCCAGCTACAGAAGCATCGTCAGTACCAAAAGGAACAGCCACTGCCAGATTAACGCACCTCAGTTTTTCGAGCGCTCTGTACCTGCGCGTCCGCCGTCCGCGTCTCGCGGTTTTCCTCCAAACCTGTCTGCTTCTCTTTGAGTTGCCCCAGCGTCCGGGTGACAGTTTTGTGTTCCCGGGTAAGTGTCTCAAGCGACTGCCGCTCATCTACAGCCAGGACGCTCGCTGCTGCTTTCCTGCAAGGCAATTTTTAGACCCAAGGAACGCCAAAAGAAGATCGAGCTTACAGTTTCCGGTACTCGATCAGGCTCTCTTCCCCTAAAGCCATGTTGTGCTGAGATGCCTTTCGTTGCGCCTCTGTGAACGCGGAATGAGTTTACAATTGAATAAACAGAACAAACAGACCTTGAGCGGCATCTGCTGCCCTCTTGACGCTCGCTAGCTCTTTCTGCAAATTGTTGACCTTCGTTTGCAGTCCCTCCTGTTGGCTCTCCAGCTCCGCTTTCGCCTTGGTCGCATTATTGAGTTTACGTTTCGCATGCGCAATGTGGGCTTCCGCAGTGACGAGGTCAGGACGTTTGCCATCCAACACTTTCTCGGCCTTCTTTATCTTCTTTTCCATCTGCATTACGCCTGTGCGAGCCTTGGCCTGATCTGCGCGCGCGGCTTCGAGTGCCTCGTCGTGCACCCGCTGCTCCGCTCGCAGGCTCTTGAGCGCCTTGTTCTGTGTGCGGATCTCGCGCGCATTTGCCTCGATCGCCTCCTCGATGTGGAAAAGTTTAAAGAGCATGCGATGAAGAATGCGTTGGTCCTAGGTGGAATTAGCCACGAGAAGACAGGCTACCACGTCGCGTACCCGTTCTTGGCACATGGCGTCAAAGCGATCTGCTTCGCCCTTCTGTTCCTTGTATTGCTTGATTTCTCCAGCGATACCGCGTCGCTTCGTGAAATTGAAGGTCGCGTTCTCCGTTGCGCGGTCCTGGGCTTCCTTTGCCTTTTCGTATTCGGGTGCAAGCTCCAGGCTACCGCTGATCTGGTCTATGAGTCGAGAGAGCTCCCGGGGTGACTGTGAGGCGACAGCTTCCACGTCGCCTTGAAAAACCAAGAAGTTCTTCGCTTTCACAAGAATGTTGTGGGACATCAAGGCAGCGTTGTAAGCATTGTAGGTTACGACTTTCGAGTTGAGCTTGTACTCGGAGGCACCAGTCGTAGATATTCTAGGTGTCCAGTCAGCCGCGAAGAGAGGTTTTAGCTTAGAAGGACTCACGTTCGCCTAAATTTCCACTCCTTCTTGTCTGCGTCAACGTACAAAGCAGACACCCACGCCTTCTTTGCAGTGCCTTCGCCTTGCTCCGTCTCGTCTTCATCCTCATTCGTTGCATCATCGGCATCGTCTTCCTCCTCGCCTTCAATTCCGCTCTTCCCAAGCCGTCTGCCACGGTAGACGAGATCCTTCAGCTGGGAGCTCCGTAGCTGTGCGCTTTTGACTCCCAGAACGAAAGAGATCGCGTCCATAAGATTGGACTTTCCAGCGCCATTGGGGCCAATGACAGATGTAAAATTCTTGAACGGGCCGATGGTTTGCTGTCCACGATAGCTCTTGAAGTCGCAGACGTCGATTTGCACGAGGGGCATGATTTACGCGCGCTCGGCCAAGGTTTCAAGGACCGTCTATGGCTTTTTGCCCGGAGGAAAATTGAGCTATATCCCAGAGACGCGTGGGGTAGATGTATACCAGGCAGGTGTCTTGCAGACGAGGTGCGAGGGCTAGTTTTCCGGCTTTGACGAGAGGAGGTGTCAAGAGTGTGAGTGTCACGACGCGTTTGTGACATTGTCACTAAATATCTTCTCACCCCAACCACCATGAGCCCATCTGTCGCCTACGACCGGTCGCGCGTTTACAGCAATAAACTCCCTGGCATGAACCAAGCTTAGCGGGCGATCGCGGAGAATCGGCGGGGCTTTTCGGAGAAGCCACCCCCTCCTCCTGCACCGACCGTGCATCTCAACTAGTCGCAGTTACAGGCCGTCTTACCATGATGCCAGAACAGTCAAGGTGTATACGTGGGTGCCAGACTGCTCAAATCGATCATCGGGTCAACTTTTGTTCCTCAACTCAAATGCCGTTGAATTTAGTTTGACGATACAGACGAGCAAAGCTTTCTACAGACATTTAAACACTTGTCTGGCCCGAAAGCTTCGACAAAAGTTCCTGAGACGCTGTGATGGGGTCGTATTCAAGTACATAGGCCTGCAGCTCCTGTGCTGTCCGGGAGAGAAGAATGTGAGAGAAAGTACGTTTCACAACATAATTAACCCACATCGAAAATACCGGCCGCGCTTGGAGGGATCGGTGGCTTGAGCTACAGATTCAGCGCTCACAAAATCCGCACGCGGTTTACAAAGCGATTGAAATGCCTCCAGTCTAGCCGGAATATCTTTCGCGTCAGTTCCGAGGGGAAGCAAGCAACCCAGCGCGCCGCCTTCCTCCACTGCCATAGCAGCGCCTACAATGAGGAAATGGTTATGATGAATATGGTGCGGTTTGGCCAACAAAATTATCTGGCACCTTGCCCGAGGAACGGAAATGTTGCATGAGCAGCATCGCCGAGTATCGCCGCACGACCTCGAATCCAGGTCGGTAGCTCGGGCAACGCTAACAGCTTCCACCTAAGGAACGAGTCGTGTGGCACGAGGTCAAGAATGCGGCGAAAACTAGGATGGAAGTCCTGGAACCGTTCAATGACTTCTTCATGTGTCGCGACCTGGCTCCACTCTGCTGGGTGTAAGCCGTCTCGTTGGACCGCGCAGTGCAAATCAACACACCGGGGTTGTCCTGCTCTGGATCTGTGTATATGCAGACCAAATTGATTGTTTGCTTCTCTTCGCAAAGGTTTACGAAAAGCGCGCGGAACGGTTCGTTCTTGCCAAACACAAATCTACCGCCTGAAACACCCTCTGTGATCCAAGCCAGTTCTGGTATGCCATCAATTTTTGAGGTCTCAAAGAGAGCACGGAAGCACGAGAACCCGGAACCCGGAGCTTTCTGGCTGTATCCAATAATGCTGGTGCGGATAACAGACTGTGAACAATCAATGTCAATTCACATAGAAGAACCAGGGATAAACTTACACCAATTCCATCGCAACCAAGTACCAAGTCAGCGTCGATTATTTCCCCGTCGTCCAACGTCAGTGTTGCTCGGTCAGGATCGCATGCAATGACCTTTCTTCCGATTCGAAGATTTGTGGGTCGACCAAGATCGCTTTTCTCGATTGCAAGACGCAGAAGCTCGTCGGCAAGATCCTTTCTATTGCAAAATATGCCCTGGTACAGATCAGAAATTGGAGAACTAGCGTCCATGCCCTGAAACATACCGGATCCTCCTTTGCCTCGGAGATGAGCCATGTTTGAGTTGAACCTTCCGTACTCTCAGAATTGAACCCAATAAGCTTGAACGTCCGTTAACGACAGAATCACTTAGGAATTCAAGTTGAACACACTCCACCGAATTCAACGCCTCTCAGGTTTTCGATGGACGCGCCAAGATGTTTGAGAACGCGGAAAGCGTTGATTTGTATGCTGATGGAGCCAATGTTCGTTGGGTTTTTTGACGATTCGAATATCTGCTCGCAGAATAAATAAATGGCGCCGGGTGAAGGGAAGTTCTGCTCACCTGAACATTATGGCCTTGCCGTCTGAGTGATATCGCAGCCGTTAGACCCGCGATGCCCGCGCCAACGATGGAGATGTTCAAAGGTCGAGAAGGGCCGTTCGCAGACATCTTACTGTTCAGATCTGTGCTCAAGCTGAAGCTTAAATATGTGTGTTCTTGTCAAAGACCATAACGAAGCTGCGGCAAAACGGAAACTTGCCTGAAGTAGAGTCGAGAGACTAAGTTGACGGATAAACGGCACGCAAGTTCAAATATCAGTTACGAACATAGTAAGTGCCAGCCGGACGGACTCGTCACAAGTTGTGGTGACTCACAACGCTCAGTTTCACGGCAGCGAATCAACGTTGGATAGTTAGGATCGCAAGGCATCAGATCCATAGTTTCTTGCCTGATAGGGGACAATAGTGCTGCTGCAAGGTGCGTGCGCCGTGGTACGCGACGACGGCGAGCTGACTTGGTCTCGGATTCCCTTTTGACTCACTTCGAGTCAGAGGTCGAGGGCCAACGGCGCATGCGCAGTGGATGGAGGGAGGAAGGCCCTGTTTACTGGAGTCTGGACAAGTGAAGATTGTCCGCGGGGTGGCACAAGGGTGGTATCGAGTTCGTCGCTTCGCCGCAATCCACAGCAGATACAAAGGAACTGAAGCGACGGCGTGTGTTGAACTTTCAGTGACTCAGACGCGCTTTGGCTGGGTGTAAAAAGCATCCGCGGGGTGGCATTGAATTCATCGCGTGGCCGCCTTCATTGAAAGCCTACCACGGTCAAAGCGACCAAAGCGCGATCACGTGCGCGAAACACAGCCACGGGACACACAAATAAAAGGCAGAGCGGCTCGTCTGTCACCCATCAGCTCTCTCTCTCTCTCTCCTCCACCATCTCGCGCTTCTTCCTCCGTCCTCGTTGCCCTCACCCTCAAGTTCGCATAGGCGTCGACGTCTCGGTGCGTCTTCTTCTCTGCCGCCCCACGTTCATGTCTTTCAGGATCGCGATCGCGAGTCGACGGTGGCTGCCGCCGCCTCTGAGTGCGTCTGAGTGAGTGAGTGCCACCCTGAGATATGCTCCCAGCGCTGTCCCTGCCACAGCGGTATCCGAGCGTCGTCAAAGTTGTGTGGTACGTCGTCGCATGTTTCAAATGCCACCGAGTCCTCGCTGACCGTTATTTATCTAGAGATCAGATCCTGGCGCGGCGCACAGTGCACCCAAGAACTCGGTGGGACACTGCTGAACAGCGCCGCTGCGTGCCTCGACGCGTGTTCGACACCGTCGGTGGATCCTTCGATGTGTGTCCCCGGGGCCTCAGTCTGACCTCCCCTCAGTGTGAGCTCAATGTGAGCTCCAGACCGTTGGGGGATCCTTCATCGTGTCACTAGCCTGGTTTCAGCGGTATCATACTAACACTGGACATGGTTCTTGTTGTCTTCTAGCTTTAGTTAGTCTCTTATGTAGCATGGCAGCTTTGCGGGGCGGGGGACAGGTGGGGATGTTTGGGAGGACCACGCAGAGAAAAGTTGGCGGCCACGGAGAGGTGGAAGGATGGCAGCGCGTGGAGGCGTACCGAATTATGTCCCGGGGGCGGGTGCGAGCTTGGGCTCCATCCTCGTGCTCCCTTGCCGTGGGCCCCGGGCTTAGTACCCGCGCATCTGGCTTCATCCACCGGTTGCGCGAGTCAACTAAATGCACGTCTAAAAATCCTTGTTCCGTCCCCGTTCTTTACCATATTCTTCGTTCTACTCTACATATGCGTAATATTACTGTTTGAAGCGCCCCATTTTCTTGCGACGAGTTTGCCCTGAAGAGTCACACAGATTGATCTCCAGAAGCTGGGGAGAGGCCAAAGAGATGCTGTGATTTTATCACCGAGCAACAACATGGGGAGCTACACGGAGCATCCGTTCCACTCGCACAGACTTTATTGGTGCTCTTCGCGGAGCGGACGGGGCGGAAGGTTGTAGCCCCTAACTATGGCGTGGCGGTGTCCCGCCGTCCTAATCGGGGAAGCGGTGCAGCTTCTCTTACTCCGTGATCGCCCGCCGTGCTCGGCCGTGTTTTCTTGGTTTCTTCCGTCCTCTTCGTCCTCTTCGTTCACCCTCCTGCTCTTGACTGGCGATGCAATTCTCTCGTAGTCGGGGTCCGTTTACTTTCGGCGTCTAAATTCGAGGTTCTGGACTCACGTTCGACCAAGCTGTTCTGAGGAACGCATCTGAGTCTAGGTCCTTGGTCCTTTCGGCACGCGTCAGGTCCTTTCCTACGACTCAGCGGCCACTTCAGCGCTCATTGTCTACGGTTGAGCCCGGTGTACGTCTCGATTTTCCACTGTGGAGCTGAATAGCCGCTGAGTTTTTCAAAAAGTCAAATTTGCCGCCCCCTCCGCCTCCGAAAGCTTCCAAACTTCGGACTGTGGTCAAGGTTGCAAATCGTACATTCTGGGTTTCGCTGCTGGCAGGAATTGGGTCTTTCTACTACATCACCCAGGTAATCCGTTCTTATCTTTTTTCTTCGTCTCCCCGACTAATTAACGCGGTGTTCAGAAAGATCGCACTCCGGGCCCACAGCTACCCCACGACCCCGAAAAGAAGACCATCGTCGTCTTGGGTAGCGGATGGGGGGCCACAAGCTTCTTGAATACGCTGGACACCGCTGATTACAACGTCGTACGCATAATTCGCGTCTTTCTATGTTTTTTTTTTCCGACTCAGTCCACTGTCAGGTCGTGATCAGCCCTAGAAATTACTTTCTGTTCACCCCGCTGCTGCCTAGTGTGGCCGCCGGGACCTTGAGCCCGCGGTCCATTATCCAGCCCACCCGCTATGTCACCCGACACAAGACGCGTACTGTAGAGGTCATCGAGGCTGAAGCTCAATCGGTCGATGTAAGTCTCGTTCTACATCGCATCGTATTTTCTCTGAACCCTCGTAGCCCGTCAACAAAACGGTCTCCTTCATCGGTGCGTATGACGTCACATGCAGGGCTTTCGCAGCTTATCTGGTCCTCAGATAATTCGGATATTCAGGGCTCGGTGTCCTCTACGACGATCTCATACGACTACCTTGTTTATGCCGTCGGTGCCGAAGTACAGACGTTTGGGATTCCGGGTGTGCAAGAGCACGCATGCTTCATGAAAGAGCTGCAAGACGCCGAGAAGATGCAACGCCGTTTCCTCGATTGTAAGCCGTCTTGGTGAGAGCGGGTTGCAAATTCTCATGACTATCCAGGCCTCGAGTCGGCGGCTTTCCGTGGGCAGTCCGAGGCTGAAATCGAGCGGTTATTACACATCGTGAGTATCTCTAGCCGCGCCCCCCAGTGGTATCCTGACGAGTCTAGGTCGTTGTCGGTGGCGGACCCACTGGCGTGGAACTGAGCGGAGAGCTTCACGACTTCCTGGAGGTCTGTTGTCAACCTGCGCCGTTCCTCCCTCCATCCTGACTCTTTCGTGCAGGAAGACCTGAAGTCCTGGTACCCCGAACTCGCGGGAAAGATCAGGATCTCCCTCGTCGAGGCCCTCCCGTCCGTGCTGCCGATGTTCAGCAAACGGCTGATCGAGTACACCATGTCGACGTTTAAGGAGAGCAAGATTGACATTCTGACGCAGACGATGGTCAAAGAGGTGTGTATCTTGGTCGGGGTCCCAGAACATCCGCTCACCGAGATGTTAGGTCAAGGAGAGGAGCGTTACGTTGGCCATGCCGGACAAGAGCGTCGTCGAGATGCCTTGCGGAATGGTCGTGTGGGCAGGCGTAAGTGTGGCACTTGCTCAAAGAATCATGTAATGACTGGAGCAGGGTAACAAAGGGCGTAAAATCACGCAGGACTTGATGGCCCAGCTGGCTACTGAGCAGACTAACAAGCGCGGTATCACCATCGATGGTATACTCTCGTCCACCCCTTAATGAATCACACCATGCTTATTCTTCAACTAGGCTACATGGAAATGACTGGGTCGAATGGCACCATCTTTGCCGTCGGCGATTGCACGTCGTCGTCTCACGCGCCGACGGCGCAGGTCGCTTCGCAGCAGGGAGCCTACCTCGCGCGTGCGTTCGCTCAGCGAGTCAAGCGGGACAACCTCGAGTCCCAGCTGGCGGAGCTCGAGCGGACTGCATCCATGAGCTTGCACGCTGACGAAACGAAGAGAGTATCGGACGAGGCCGAGAACGTCAAGCGCCAGCTTTCCAAGTTCAAGATCCGGCCTTTCCAGTACTCGCACCAGGGAACTCTTGCGTGCGTCTCAACACGCTCTGTGGTACTTATCCTGGATTGACAATATTCCTCCACAGATACATTGGCTCGGATAAAGCTATTGCAGACCTGCCGTTTTTGAACGGAAGCGTACGTCTTCCGTTAGTATGACTGCGATTTTTTGTTGAGCTTGTTGCAGTTTGCGAGTGGCGGATTCCTCACGTACTACTTCTGGCGCAGCGCTTACCTGAGCACGCTGTTCTCGCTGCGGAATCGCACCCTTGTCGCTCAGGACTGGCTCCGGACGAAAATCTTTGGACGGTGCGTTTGTTCATGCATCATTCATCAGGTCTCATTCCTGTGTCCTTATAGCGATGTAAGCCGGGAGGGGTAATTATTCAGGGCAATTATAATTCGACGCGACTGAAAACTAGACACTATCATACCCTCCATGTTCTTACCTCTACGTAGGCTTGGCGTAGATTTGGATACCTAATGCTATAGAGTTCTCGAGCTTCCTCGGTGCAGTGCGACCACCTGCTTATTTGAATGAGGCTTGAGGATGACGGCAATTGCCGGTGGCTGTGACGGCGCATCACCACTTTTATGGCCGCGTTCTCCAAAGGTTTCGCTGTGCTCTCCTTCGTTTGCATACTACACCTCGCGGGGATCTACCTCTTCACAAACGGCTTTCTTTTGACGCGTCTATCCTTGCCAGATTTCACACAATGTACCGATAACTTATGCACTCTCACTCCTACGCATAAACGCGCCGTTTTCATTATTATCGACGCCCTTCGATTCGACTTTGTATCCCCGGAACCCCCCATTCCCGCTTCTCTTTTCCACCATGATATCCTCACGCTCCCTCGCGAACTCACAGCTGCAAGGCCTCGGAACGCATTCTTATTCAATGCCTACTCCGATCCCCCTACATCTACACTTCAGCGTATCAAGGCGCTGACTACGGGCTCACTGCCGACGTTCGTCGACATTGGAAATAACTTTGGCGGATCGTCTATTGCCGAGGATTCCATCATGAAGCAACTTCGACTTGCTGGCAAACGGGTGGGCTGCTTGTCTCTACATTGTTCTCGGCACTTATTCATTCTCTAGATGGCATTCATGGGGGACGATACGTGGATGTCCGTATTTCCCGACTCGTTTCATTGGAACATGTCGTTCCCATACGACTCCTTCAATGTCGAGGATCTCCACACTGTGGATGAAGGTGTTATTACGCACCTTTTTCCCCTGCTCGAAGACACGAGCAAGCCATTCGATTTCCTTGTGGGCCATTTTCTGGGCGTGGATCACGTCGGACATAGAGTCGGCCCGGACCACCCCAGTATGAAAGACAAATTGCAGCAGATGAACCAAGTGCTCAAGCGTGTGGTTGAGCTCTTGGACAGCGACACCTTGCTTGTTGTCCTCGGCGACCACGGTATGGATCGCACCGGTGACCACGGCGGTGATGGTGTTTTGGAGACATCGTCCGCAATGTGGATCTACAGCAAAGGCGCCGAGCTATCCATTGACCCTTCGTCTATTCCCTCTGGTCTTCTTCAGTACAGCACGTTCCCGAAGGCTCCCACATCCCACCGTTCCATTCAGCAGATCGACATCGTGCCCACACTCTCCCTCCTCCTCGGTCTTCCCATTCCATTCAACAATTTGGGCACCGTCATACCGGAATTGTTTTGGCGTGACCGAAAGGGCGTCAGCTTGACCCGCGCCCTGGAAATCAATGTAGCACAAATCAAGGGTTATCTCGACGCCTATCGGGCCAGCTCATCGGGCGGCGAGCTCGATGATGCATGGCAGAATCTGAACTCGGCGTGGACCGCTACCCAAAGCATCACCTTGACCACCGAACAGAGCCTGATCGTCCTTTCTAATTACACTCGCGTTGCGCTCGCAGCGTGCAGATCGATCTGGGCTCAGTTCAACCCATTTTTGATGGGACTTGGGTTGGCGCTGCTGGGAGTCGGTGTCATTGCAACATGGGCCACGTATTCGGGCCTCTCGTCGGCCGGAGATAACTGGGATGAATGGCTCGGGGAGCAACTCCAGAATTACGTTCGCGGTGCCGCTGTTGGTTCCATTATCGGTCTTGTCACATACGTGGGCCTCGAACCATATCTGCCGGGCATGGACGCCTTGGACTGTATTCTATTCTGCGCACCGTTTGTTGCCTGCATCGTTATGATTGCCATCTCGCCCCCGTCAATAACATTGACGTCCATTCCAATTCCCCTCATCCTCCACGCGCTCGCTTTCATCTCCAATTCATTTACGTTCTGGGAAGACCGCTTGGTTCCTTTCCTCATAATATCGTCCATCACGCCATTTGCGCTCAAGGGACTCACGGCGCCGTCTTCGAGACTGCGATGGCGCATCCTCGGCTTTTCCGCGCTTTTTGCTGTTTGTGTGCGTCTCATCTCAATGAGCACGGTATGCAGAGAAGAACAGCAGCCATACTGCCACGTCACATTCTACGCCTCATCGTCCCTCCCTTCGCCGCCGCCCGCTGTTATGTACCTCGTCGTTCCGACTGCGATTTTCTTGCCATGGGTACTCCGCAGCTTCCTCAAAATCTCGCGGTCGCATTTAGGCCTCGCAAAAATCTTCCTCCCCGCTGTTCTGATGCCTACTTTGGTAGCGGGAACGGCCAGCTGGTTGATGGAGTGGGCCGAGTCAGCGGGCGTGTTGGGGAGTGAGTGGACGCCCATCTTACGCTTTACGAGGACTTGGCTGGCAAGGAGTTCCTTCTTCTTCGTACTCCTGGGGGGAGGGTCCCTGTGGTGGGTTATTCCGCTCTGCCTGGACATCGAGTCCCCTCCTGCACAAGCAGGAGAGAAGCGCCAAGTGACCGTGGTCGGTTATGCCAACGCTTTCGGGTCCTCGTATCTCCTATTCTGGACTATCTTCCTCTCCGTGGTTTACACAACGACACAGCTCACAGGGCAGCTTGTCCTCGCGCTTACGGCCATTGCGCTCGTGGCCCATCTCGAGGTTGTAGACAGTGTCCGCGACGTTCGGATCATGGAAGGCTTGGCCGCCTCGAACCCGTCAGCGCTGCTCAATGGTGGCGGGGCCACGCGCTCCCCTCCCATCCGATTCGCCGACATCGTCCCCGTGGCCCTTCTAGGGTTGCATGCATTCTACGGAACAGGCCACCAATCCACCATCTCCTCGATCCAATGGAAGTCAGCCTTCCTGCTCACGCCGACGATGAACTTTTCGTTATCCGCCTTCACAGTCACACTCAATTCCGTTGGCGCGCTCTTCCTTGCAGCCTTGGCGGCTCCGCTCCTCGCACTCTGGAACCGTGCGCCTCTCCCCTTCGGCCCTCCCCCCGCAGAAAAGGCCGGAGAAAACGAAAAAGTTCGAGCCCGAGCTGACATGCAGATCCAGGGCGAGAGCATCGTGGCGGGGTTGGGCGTAATGGTGTATTACGCCGCGCTGATGCTGGGCACCGCTGTCAGCGCAGCTATTTTGCGGCGGCATCTGATGGTGTGGAAGGTCTTTGCACCGCGGTTCATGGCGGCGATAGTTGAGCTCGTGATCGTCGATGTGGGTGTTCTGATTGGGTTTGGCGCAGGCGTGCAGAGGGTTGGGCGGAAGGTTTCGCAGCTATTCCGGGGCGTGGCTACATAATTTTCATTTAGAACTGTTACATAGAATGCTGCGTTCCCCGATTCCATTAAGATTTGGGGACGAGTGTGATGAGGGCCCTCATCGTTTGTGAGATGCTTTTGGCATGGTCCATCGGCAGATAAAACATTTACGAGCATTTACGGCGCAAGAAATCTGTCTTTCAAGTATACACCAGGGACAACTAGGCTGGCCTGAAGCGTGCGTACGGTCGCCTGAGGACAGTGCTGCGTGGAGGGGAACGGGCCGCGGACAACGCATTGGTCTGTCTCACTTGCAGTTAGCTAAACGTTCCGCAAAAAAAAAAAAAAAAAAAGTATACACCAGAACCTTGACGAGCTACATAGGTCTGGTCGAGCAGGAGCCGCTCTTCGGGTCTATGTTATTGTCGGCAATCGAACCCCGTCGAAAGCGTCCTTCTCGACCTTGGTCCTTTTCATCCACATAAAGTTGAGAGAAAAGCTTCAGAAAGGCATTTCGGCTTCTGCCGAAATGATTACGCACCAAACCTTGCCGGCGTTTGCCGGTTGTTTGTTGCCAAGACGCGACTCGCCTAATTGAACTTGGACCCAGCTTTCTGCATCTCAGAAATGAATCGAAATGGTTCCGAACAGAAACGCAGACAACGACACGGTATACGTAGAATTCGTGGGTCTTGCGATGCTTGCAAGAGACAGAAGATCCGGTGTACGAATAATGGCCAGACTCGACGCCGTGGAATGACCTCCTTTCGCAGGCGACAGTAGTCAAATGCGTGGCAATCGTTGTACCCCGTGCGTAAACGCAGGGCTGGATTGCACTCACTCAGATCGTATGAAGGTCCGTGCATGAGACAACGAAGCAGCTTGCAATTTATTTACTTACAGACCGAATTGGCGAACGGGTTTGGCGGTTTCGCTCCATGGTATCATTGCCTCACAGTCTCTACTTTCAGATATGTTTCGGCCTTGGAAACTCGTGTCGATAAGATGGAAAAATTCCTTGCCAAGGTAAGGGATCATGCGAGGCGATACCCACTGCGAATCCTAACTGAGACTCTACAGCTTCTACCAGGCATAGATTTCACGGAACAATTCGAGAATGGAAATCAAGTCGAGCCTTTCCTTCGTCAAGAGGACGAGAGACTCCCTCGAAATGACGAAGACAACGAAATCCTGTCAGAATCCTTCAGCGAATTGAAACTAAATCCGTATAATCGATTCTTCGGAAACTCGAGGTGGATAGCCTCTCCAAATTTGCTTTGTTCTTACTTCATTTTATTTCATTTTTATCCAGTGGTGCCCAATTGCTGCAAACAGTCTTGAACTTTCAGAAACATAGCACCGGGGTGGAACCACCTCAGTTTACAAGGCCGGAATTTTGGACCCCGGCGCCGGTGCGTTATTCGATGAGATGATCGCACCCAGTCTAATATTTTTGCGCAGTGGATACTTCCGCCTCCGGTTGACATTCCACCGTACACATTTCCTGACGCAGACCTACTTGCGGCGCTTGTTGACCTGTATTTCGAAAAGTTTAATCCATTTTGGCCACTGTTGCATCGCCCCACCTTTGATCGCAAGCTCACAAACGAGCTGCACCTTCGGGATCCTGGATTTGCCAGCGTGCTGCTCATGGTTTGCAGTCTGGGAGCGCGCCATTCTGATGACCCTCGAGTACTCCTCGATGGTGTTGACAGCCACTTCTTTCAATCTGCAGGCTGGAAGTGGCACAGTCAGGTTCGTGTCCCTTCGTTTGAGCGCTTCTGGGACCCTCATTGGCCGTTGTGCTCGCGAAGGTCCGTGTAATACCCAAACACTTGCTTCCCACTGGTCCCGATTTGTATGAATTGCAAACAATTGCTCTTTCTGCACTGTACCATCAGGTTATTTCGCCGACGACAATATGCTGGTATCAGATAGGAGTCGGCCTGCGAAGAGCCCAAGATGTTGGCGCCCATCGCCGCAGGAATCAGCCACGGCCCGCGGCAGAACATGAAGAGTGGAAGCGAGTTTTCTGGTATGTTTCTCTCTGCTCCGATCGTGAGCTGGACACAACTTTCTGTCAGGGTGCTACTTTGTTTGGAGTGGGTATCTGGGACACTCACTGGACGTCCCCTCGCCATACATGACGGAGAGTAAGTTCTTGCCTGTCTGAGTTTGGGAATTGGTGTTCATCATCCCAGCTTCGATCTTGATCTTCCCGCTGACTGTGACGATGAATATTGGAACCAAAATTTCCAACAGCCCACCGGCAAACCTTCAGAACTGTCTTATTTCATATGCTACATCAAATTGCTCGAGATTCAAGCCTCCGTTACCACCACTTTAGTGCATTTTCTTCCAGACGATAACCATACCACATTTTAACTTTCACATCAGTACTCTCCCAGGGAGCCGAAAGATCTTTGTGGTTCGACGCCTGCAACCACGGATGCGCAACACATTGCGAAGTTTGATTCTGCCCTTAATTCGTGGTTAAATGATGTTCCGGAGCACTGTGAGGTGCTTTATACTCTTGCTCGCCAAGCTCACCGCGATCTTAGTACGATGGGACCCTGATCGCGAAAACGCTTTACACTCAACCCAATCGGCTCTGCTTTACACAGGCAAGCATCGAGCCTTGCGGACACTTTTCTGTTGACAGAAGATCTCCAGCATATTACAACGTCCAAATCCTGGTACATCTTACTCTGTGCTTGCAGCCTTTTCACGTTTTCAAGTCGCATTCCCTTTACAAGGTGCATCGTCCATTCATCGCAACCCCTTTCAACCCCTCCCCTCCAGGTAACGCAGATAACCGACCATTACAGCCCACTGATTGCTTCCGCCCCAGGTTCACTTCCATCTCTGGCCATTTGCACCAATGCAGCGAGGTCATGCGTTCGCATCATCGATAACCGTTTGCGAAGTGGAATTTCGGTGAATCATAACATGCTGGCAAGTTTTCGTTATGTACAAGAATCTCCCCATCTTGACAACGCACCAGCCTGCGGTTTTTATGGCCGGAATCGTTCTTATTCTAAGTGCATGGATCAACAAGAAATCTGATTCTACATACGACTCGTCACAAGAACTCGACCATGTTTATTCCTGTCTTAGGATAATGACGGAAGCCGAGAAACGGTTTGTATATCGACATTCTCTAGTATATGTCTAATTTCACACTGCAGACATCTAGCGGCAGGCCGCCTCACGTACCGTCATTCATGTCAACTATTGTGCACTGTCTCATTGCCTTTCATCCAGCGATATCCTGAATCGCTTATTATATGCGGGAGGCAGCCACGATTGGCTATTTGAAAGCAACTCGCCGCCGACAGTACCTCCTTCCGCACAGCGGGGCCATGGGATATCTGGCCAGCCACCGAGCTTGCATGCAAGTCCGGTCATGTTTCCTGTTTCCGCGTCCTAATCTTCCGTCGAAAAGGCCAATCTAACCTCGCAGCAGAGATCCGCGTTCATTCGGCGCAATGTAGAAGACTTTGAAGTAGCATCAGACGAGCCGCACCCTGCCCTGAACTTCTGGTCCGAGCAGCGGTATCCCGAGGACGGGCCCAGCATGTTCTCGAGTGGCGACACAAATCCGTACGACTTTGAGCAGTTCCTCAATATGGATACATCGTACCTTCCTGCAGCACCGATATGGTCTCCGGGCCCGTCTGGTTTCCAGTAAGTCTCTTCACTCGATAACGGGTTTGTTCTCTCTGAGGTTAGGCCCTCGGAGTAGTGCAGGCGACTGGTTTGTGCAGTCTGGGCAGTCTTCTTTACCTCGTCAGACGTAGAGCTACATGTATATTGCGGATCCACGGTCCGCTCCGCATGAGAGACACGTTGAATGCAAAGTAATGTTTGAATGCGAGATAGTGCTCCATATGCAAAAGAAAGAAAAATGTCCAAAGCCATGCTACATAATGTTACAACTCCCTGTCGGACATACACTCTCGCCACATCCCGATTCTAACGGGGCGATCACTCCACCCCGCCGCCGGAGTTCAATGGTATACTCTCGCTCCGGTTGACCCGGAGACGGCACATCGTACCACCACCGCAGAACCTGCCCTTCAACCTCCCATCGCCCCGCGCTCACTGTCACCTCTACATCGACGAGCTCCTTGCCCTTGTCCGCACCGATGCGCAAATCTAGCTCCGCCGCGACCTGGGTGCTCCCGCTGCTGCTGCTCGTGCTCGCTGCCATGTCTATGGGCGACGGCACCGTCTCCAGGTGTATCGCAGATGCGTTTGTTGGCGACGCCTTGCCACTCGCACGTGCGGTCGATGTCTCGTCGACACTCGCGATACTCTCCGTCTCGCCGCTCTGCCGCCCCATCTGTCTACCCGCCAGTAGCCGCGGGTCCGCATAGTGCACCAGAGGCACATAAATTTCGGTCGCCGGGTCCTCCTCCTCTACCGCGCCTGCTCGTAGCCGATCTTGGGACTGGACACGAACCACAAGCTTGAAATGCGCCTTTGCAATATCAAACACCATGTCGCGCTGCGTGCCTACGAGCTTGGTAGGCCACGGGCGGCAGAACGCACGCACCGCGCGCGCACCGTCCGTCAAGAAATCGTACGGGTTCGCGCGCCACCCCGCCGCCTCGACACCCGTCCGCGTCGCTAGCGATAACGTCGAGTGCGCGGCAGTCGACGTGAGGCCGAACGAGCCGGACTTTTTCAGGAGCCCAGCCTCGCTGTCGTTGCCCGCGGCCGTCGCCATGCTGTCCGAGTGCCCGATGGCGTACAGCGGGCTCCGCGGTGTGCTCATGTCGTCCGCGCTCCAAAGGCTCAGGTCCTCCATGTTCCACCCGTCGCCCCACTCGTGCGTCGAGTCGGGGCAGTACGTCCACACGGTGTAGTTGAGCGCGTTCGGGCCGTCCGCAGCGTTGAGGCTGGCGTCGAGCGCCTTCTCCTGCTGGCTGTAGTCGCCGACGCCGCGGCCGCGCTTATCACCGTAGTACGACTGCTTGGCGTCCATGTCGAACGGCGTGCCAATCTCGCCGATGATGGTCGGGAACTGACCAAACGTCAGCGCGTCGCCCTTGAGGATGCCGAGCTGCTCCTGGAGCGATTTACGGATCGCGGTCGTGCCAATCTTGACAGCCTGCAGGGTCGTCGCGTACTTTCCGCGTAGCAGCCCGAGCGCGTCCGCATTGAACCAATTCCAGTGGCGGGTGATGAGCGTGAGACCGTCGTAATAATGGCCCGAGTATGCGCCGCGGCCGGCAAGGACGCCGTCCTCGAGCGCCGGGGGACGCGCAAACACGGGCGGCTGCACGAAGAGGATCGCTTCGGGATGCGCGGCGCGGATGCGGCGAGCGAAGGCGGTGAAGTGCTCTGTCCAGTAGTCCTCGATAAACTCGATTTCATCGTCGGTCCCCGGGATGGTGCGGAAGTAGCTCGGGAGCATGAGGAAGCCGGTCTCGACGTCCCACACGCCGTGCTGCGCCCATATGCACGTCCCGAGCGTCCAGCCAGGGTCCCGCGTCCAGCCATAGGTGGGGTGGATGCCCCCGGGCTCGTCTTCGGGTGACGCCCAGATGGTGCGGCCCTTCGGATCAATGGTGACCGAACCGTCGCGAGCGGGGCCGAACGCGCCGAAGGACCAGTTTTCGACGGTCTGCGCCTCACCCATGCCGAGGCGGAAGCTCTGCAAGGGTGTGGGGTAGGTGCCCTTGCGGAGGGTTGAGCCCTGCGCGGGGGGATTCTGGGAGAGGTCTATGCGGCCGCAGAGACCTTCAAAGGGCTCGTTCATGCTATCCCAACCGATGACGCAGTCGTCTAGCAGGTCACCCGCGACGGCGATGCGGTCGGCCATTTGGCCCATTGCCTCGATGTAATGAGACTGCAGGTAGTCCTGAATGTTCACGCCATCAATGACGCAGCGGGGCGCAAAGTCGCGGCCGGCAAAGAAGAGAGTGAAGACGGTCTGGGAGAGCAGACGGCCGTAGTTTGTGGACCAGATCATGGCAGGGAGGGTGGCGGGGTCGGCTTCATGGGCAAGGGGGTACTCGCAATGGACAATGGCGGCCTGAGTAGCGGTGAAATTGCGGGGATTTATTCCACAGGCTGCAAGGGTCCAAAACGGTGCGCCTGAGCCGCCGGAGAAGCGGGACCACTGCGCGGGTGAGCGGGGCACGGGGAAAACAAGAGGACACGCACGATGTCCTGGTGGGGGTCCATGTACACGCGGAAGCCGTACTCTTTGCATTTGCGCAGTACGCGGATTGTGTAGTCCATGAATGCATAGTCGTACTTGCCCCTAGACAGGGATGAGCGACGACCAAGCGAATAACCAAAGGACTTACGGGCCCGCGTGCTCTAGAGCTTCCCAGGTGACAGGAAACCTGAGCATGTTGAAGCCCCAGCCAGCGAGTCGGGCAAGGTGGACGTCGGCGGAGCCATCGTCGATATTGAGGGGTCTGCCGACGAAGGACTCGCCGCCGTCCTCTGCTGCTTCCCAGAAGCCCTCACGGATGTACGAGGGACGGTCTACGGGTGCCTTTGAGGAGCCTGAGAGATTTACTCCACGCAGGAGCAGGGTGCGGCCAGCGTTGTCGACAAAGTTGCAGTCTGCGGTGTGGATATAGTGTGGCGCAGTGGGCTTGCCAGTGGCGGGGGATGTTGTGGGGACGGCGGGCATGAGGACTACGCGTCGTGGAGGGATAATTAGGGTAAGTAATAGTTGGAAGGGGATTACAGATTAGTGGAGTCGTACCATTGTCACATTGGTCTCCATCCGGCTGTTGCTTATCACCACCAACAAATAACACTGACCCTCTTGTCTTCCGCTTCCATGCCGGAACACGACCAGTGCACGTTCTCAATATCTCAATGCTCAGCGCTCAACGATGAAGAGAGTCGGTAAGAGCAATTCAGGCGCAGCTTTACCATCGGATGTGATTATCAGAATCTGCTTCGCAATCTCTCGCTTCAGGAAGCTGTTCACCGGTCAATCTTTGACCAACGTTCTTCTCAAGCCATGTCCATCTTCGACCTCCCGCAGTCCTTTTAACATGATCAAGCCAAAAACGAGCTTGCAGCGCTCTTATGTATAACCATCACGTAGACCAAGGCCCTCAAGTTGGCAGGCTCACGATCGCGTTTCGTTACACTACGAGCTCCTTCGTCAAAGGATGAAGAATGAAGAGAGTCCTACCACTGCCAACGCAATAAGTTGTACCGACGCAATTGCGTACATGTTCAAAACCAATGGAGCAGTGTTATTGAGCAGATCGATGAGAGCGTCTGAGAGAAAACGAGAAAACGAGATCTACCGTTCAGTCGCCATGCTTTGGAAAAGTTCCTTTGAGCTTTCCTATGAGATTCAGAGAATTGCCTTGCTGGGCCTCGAGCGGTTGTTTGGCTTTGACAGGGGTTGCAAACGTTTGAATTGCCTGTTACGGCCTTGTTACGCGGCTTGAGCACCGTCCAGGGCGTCGGGCTAAAGCATCTCTCCCCTTCCATATCCCTCGCGTCGACCACCCTATTGCGTTCGCCGCTCGTGCCTCTCGTGTTGCTGATACACCACCACAGCCCCAGAGCTAAGCTGCTTGTACCTTTCATTTCAAATGGCTCCCCGCCCATCCGAGAGCGCAGCTGCTCGCTCCGCCGCGCTGCAGGCAGAGTTCAACGAGAAGAAGTGGGTATGGGTCCCCGACGACAAGGAAGGTTATCTTGCCGGTTGGGTCAACAAGGAGGAGGGCAACCTCGGTCAGGTCATTATGGATGCAACAGGCGAAGTGCGTCGCGTCTTTCTCCAAGATGAACCTATCCTCACTGGGATCCCTTAGTTCCGGATGGTTCCTCTGGATGCCTTGTTCAAAATGAACCCTCCCAAGTTTGACCGCGTCGACGATATTGCGGATCTTACATTCCTCAACGAAGCGAGCGTTGTCAACAACCTTCGGCTACGATTTGGCTCAGGCGCCATATATGTAGGCTTCCCTCTGATTAGTTTAATATGTGCTGAAGCAGCGTCCCCAAGACATATTCCGGCCTATTCCTGGTCGCTATTAATCCGTACCAGAGCCTACCGCTATACTCTGATGCTATCGTCCAGCAATATCGCAACAAACGAAGGGACGAGAATCCCCCTCACATATTCGCGGTCGCTGAACGCGCATGGGTCAACATGGGTGAAGAAAGGGAAAACCAGAGCATCCTAATAACGTGCGTGATTATTGCATCTCAATTTCGGCTTTTGCCCAACATGCTTTTCCAGAGGTGAATCTGGGGCCGGAAAGACAGAAAGCACCAAGAAGGTCATCCAGTACCTTGCAGCCATCGCCACAGATGTCCACCCCTCGCACTCTCGCGTTCCTACCATTGGATCTTCGGGTAGCATCCCCGGGCTGGCTCGCAGTGATTCTTTTCGGCGCGGCCACACTCTGTCCCCGTCAATGAGTGGCAGCGGGAGCCAATTGTTGACGGCCAGAGGTCGTTTGGGTCTCCTGGAGCGCCAAATCTTACAGGCGAATCCAATTTTGGAAGCATTCGGTAACGCGCAGACGCAGCGCAACAACAACTCCAGTCGATTCGGAAAATTCGTCCGAATCACATTCGCGCCCGATGGCAGTATCGCGGGCGCCAATATAGATTGGTATCTCCTCGAGAAGAGTCGGGTGGTCTTTAGGAGCGAGGCTGAGCGGAGCTTTCATGTCTTCTACCAGCTGATGGCGGGCGGTGGAGCAATGAAGGGTAAGTTCGCGTTGAGCCTCTGGAGTCCCAGTTTCTAACTGCGCGTAGAAAACCTCCTGCTTGGAGGTGGACTAGAAGATTATGAATATTTAAACAAGAGCAGACGGGAGGTAGACGGTGTAGATGATAGAGAGGAGTGGTCGGCTTTGAAGGTGAATTCCGTCCTGTTACTTTGTTCGGAGAATGACACCGTCGAAGGGCGCTCTTGATACCGTTGGCTTCACCCCAGCCGAACAATTCGATCTCTTCCGTATCGTTGCTGCAGTCTTGCACATTGGCAACATCGCCATCACATCTACCAGAGCGGACGATGCTGTCATGCCCGATCCATCTCAGGCCGAACGAGTTTGCCATCTCCTGGGGATTCCTGTCGAGGAATTCAGACGCGCTGTCCTCCGCCCACGGACACTTGCCGGGCGGGAATGGGTGTCTCAGGCGCGCACAAAGCAGCAGGCGATCGAGGAGCTCGGAGCACTCTGCAAGACCCTCTACGAGAAATCATTTGGAGCTCTCGTCGACAGAATCAACGTCGCGCTCGACCGCCCCTCGTCCAAATCGACGTTCATCGGTGTCCTGGATATCGCCGGTTTCGAAATCTTCGCCATCAACGGGTACGAGCAGCTGCTCATCAATTACACCAACGAGAAGCTGCAGCAGTTTTTCAACCACCACATGTTCGTTTTGGAGCAGGAGGAGTATACGCGTGAGGGGATCAAGTGGGAATACGTGAACTTCGGCCTGGATCTGCAACCCACGATCGATCTCATCGAGGCGAGTGGGAGTGTAATCGGCATCTTGAGCTGCTTGGACGAGGAGTGTATCATGCCTCGAGCGAACGACTTGACCTTCACCAACAAACTCCACGGCATGTGGGCCGGTGGCCAAGACGACGAGCACCGGCATCCTGGACGCGATAAATACGAGCCGACGAGGTTTGACCAGGGGTTCGTCATCACCCATTACGCCGCCCACGTCGAATACCGCACCGATGGATGGCTGGAGAAGAACAAGGATCCGCTCAACGACAATCTCACACGCGTATTAGCCGCCTCGTCGGACCGATATGTCGCTTCCCTATTCGCCGAGTACGCTGACGCGCCCGCGGCGCCCACAGGACCGGGAGGAGCCGGAAACATGTTCACCGCGGGGAAGAAGCGCGCCATGAAGAAGGGCGCGTTCCGGACCGTCGCCCAGCGGCACAAGGAGCAGCTCTCCAGCCTCATGTCCCAGCTGCAGGCCACACAACCCCATTTCGTGCGATGCATCGTCCCCAATTCCATCAAGAAGCCCGGGCGCATGGATATCCAGCTCGTTCTGGATCAGCTGCGGTGCAATGGTGTGATTGAAGGTATTCGGATTGCGCGCCTCGGGTATCCCAATCGGCTGCCGTTCGTCGAGTTTCGGCAACGGTACGAGGTGCTCACGCCGGGGATTATTCCGCGCGGATATATGGATGGCCGGGAGGCGTGTCGGCGCATGGTCAAGACGCTTGAATTGGACGAGGCAATCTTCAAGATCGGGACCTCCAAGATTTTTTTCAAGGCGGGAGTGTTGGCCGAGTTGGAGGAACGACGAGACGCGCTGCTCTTTGAAATATTCTCGCGCCTACAGGCTGTTGCACGGATGTGGACGGCGAGGCGGCAGACGAAGAAGAAACTGAACAGGGCAGTGGCCACTCGGACTATCCAGCGGAATGCAAGGGTGTATGGCGAATTGCGGGAGTGGCCTTGGTGGCAACTCTACACGAAGGTTCGTTTATCCTCCTTTCTGATCAACTACAATCTCATCGTTTATGATCAGGTTCGCCCGCTCTTGGCTGCAACGCGTAACGACGACGAGCTTCGGAAGAAGGAAGCGGAGTTGATGTTGATCAAGGAGCGTGCGGAGCGCGATATGCTGGAGCGGGAAGCGTTGGAGAGCTTGAAGATGTCGTTGGAGGCTGAGAAACGCAAGGTCGAGGAGGAGTTGGAAGCCGAACGTGGGTTGGCCTTAGACAAGGATGCCCTGCTCGAGCGGAGCAAGAAACGAGAGAGCGAGCTGGAGGATGAAGTTGCGGCTTTGCAGGGCGACCTCGACGTGCTGGATTCTCAGCTCGACCGTGTGCTCAAAATCCAGAAGGAAAGCGAAGAGAAACACGAAAATCTTCGTCAGATGTTTGACCAGGCCGCCGAGCACCTGGTTCGTCTGGAAGCTGAGCAGAAAGAGTGGGCGGCAAGAGAGGAAGAGTTGACCGCTCAACTGCTGGAGGCGCAGAACGGGTCGGATAGCATGCGCACCAACCTGGACGAGCTCCACAAAGTCGGCGAGGAGCTCAAGAACCTCGCGCTTCAACGAGAGGAAGACTTGGCCAGGGCGAAGGAGCGAACTGACATCGCCGTGAAGGAACTCGAAGGAAAACTGGAGGTAGAACTTCGGAACACGCAAGTTATTCCATCTAGACCTTGTTCATGAAGGCTAACCGTGTCACAGTGCGACTTTCAAACGCAAGACGGAGGAGTTGGAGGAGAACGGACGGCAAGCCCAGCAACAGCTCGCTGAACTGACTCGCACCGCGGCCGAGTACACCGAGCTGATCCAGCAGAAGGACGCGCGCTGTGCTACTCTTTCTGAACAAGTGGCATCCATGAAGAAACTCCATGGGGAAGCACTGTCGGAGATTCTCGCGCTCCAGAACGACATCAATACTCTCGAAACTCAACTCGAAGCGGAGCGGGGAGACCGGGAGAATGAGACGGAACGGCGCACGAAGCTCCAGGCAGAGTTGGACGAGCTCCGAGCACTCATGAAGGCGAAGACGAGCGAGGCAACTCGTCGTGACGAAGTTGAGAAAAGCAAGGAGCAGGAGCTGGCAGACCTTCGGCAACAAACCCAAAGATTGCAGCACGATCTTACCGAGGGTCGTAATCAACTATTGGCCACCCAGAAACAACTGAAGCTGGAGCTGGATACTTCTGTCCGCGAGCATGCCTCTCTCCAAGAAAGTCACAAGTCACTTGCAGAACGCGAACGCACTGCCCAAGCAGAGTTGGCCAAAGCTCGAACTTCCCTTTCAGAATTGGAGAGAAGCAAGCGCTCCATAGAATCTGAACTGCAGTCTTTGCAGACCCGTCAGAACGACTCGGAAACTCAACTAGCCGATGCCAGAAAGGCGAAGGAGGTATATCTATATTCTGTTTGGCCCCATCGCTAAGACTCACATTTTTTTTCCGTTAGGGTGTGGAGCGTCAGCTGACGGTCTCCAACCATAAGAAAAATGAGATTGAGGATCTTATGCTTCAAATGGAAAGGGACAAGGGCACCCAGGACCGGCAGCTTGAAGCCACGCGAAAACAGCTCGAGGGCGAAATTGCGAAGCGCACACAGTTGGAGAAGACTGTTTCGACTCACAAAGCCGAACTCGCCAAGTTGAAGGACCATAACGCACAGCTCGAGGCCGAGCTGAATGGCGCTTTGTCGGATCTGGCGGCCCGGGATGCCGAAGCGAAGCAGATCCAGACGATACAGCACACAACCATCGTCGAGCATGTTCATGTTCTGGAAGAGGCCAAGCGGGTGACGGATCGACAACTCGTGGAGGCTCAGGCCGAGCTGGCGAATAATCAAGCGTATATCCGATCGCTGGAGAAGGCGAAGCAGCGTCTTGCTGGTGAGGCTGAGGATTTGACGAGAGAGACGGAGCGAGAGCGTCTTGAGCTGCGGACAAAGGAGAAGATGGTCAAGGCGCAGGAGGAGAAAATGTCTAAAGCATTGACGGATGCCGAGCGGGTGCGCAAGGACAAGGACATCTCCGAACTGCAAACGCGTCGTCTACAGATTGAGCTCCAGAGCTCTCAGCGTCAGGTCGAAGAGCTTACCCGGCAACTCTCACAAGCAAAGCACGACCAGGATCAACTGGATGCTGACCTCAACCGGCTCGCTGATGAGACGGGAGAAACGCCGGTTTCGATGGCTCGGCGTATCGCACAGCTGGAGACACAACTTATCGAAGCGAAGTCCAGTCGAGTTCAGTCGTCCCCCCGGTTTAGCATGGACGGCGTCAACAACGGGGACTGGAGGCGAGAGAAGGAGCGCATGGAGGCAACGATTGCGGAGCTTACAAAGGCCTATGAAGCGTCTGCTGCTGCCCAAGCCGAGCAGCGCTCTCAGATAGGTGCACTTCATTCTGAAGTCCGGGATCTGCGCAGCGTGTTGGATGATGCCGAAGCGGACCGGATGTTACTCCAAAAAGCTCGTCTCGCTCTAAAGGCCGAATTGCAAAACATCCAGCACCATCACGTCGAGAACAATCAAGCCCCGACGGACCGCGAGTTCCATAACTTGAAGCTCAAGCAACTTGAGCTCCAGCGATCGCTGGAGGAGCAAGAATTCGTCGCCTCCAACTCGCTCGCCCGCATGAAGAAGGCAGAAGCGCATGCGAATGAATGCCAGGTTGAGCTTGGCAGAGTTCGTGTTGACAATTCGGAGCTGGACAACCTGAATGTGAGTAGTCTCTTCTTTGCTGGGAGAGTTGTTTCGATTCTGAGCTGGGGTTTCAGGCCAATCTGGAGAAACAGGTCAAGGAGCTCCGCGGGCGAATTGCCGAGCTCGAGTCGAAGCCAGCCAATTCTCCGCGACCTGCGGCCCGCCGGGAGAGCCGCATCGAAGAATTGACGAACCAACTGAACAAGGGAAGAAAGTGATGGTCCGTTGTTCGACTGGTTTTTTGTTCTCGCTATGACAGTAATGTTGTCTCACTGTTAAGTTATACCATCATCTGTATTGTAGCCACTGCATCCTCATCTATATTCTAATGAACTCGTGTATGTACCGCGTTTTGTGTGGAATCGGCTTCGCGGCGAACCAGACGACGCGGTCAGGAGCAGAGGGGCTTCGGCAAATTTCTTGTTACAATGAAGCAACACTTGAGGGTCGCATTCGTCCACCAGGAAAGTCGATGGTTCCAGAGAGGGCGGAGGCACCAAACCGCGGTGAGCCCGCACACGGGTATACATTGCAAGATAATACACGAGAGAGAAGAATAACAGAGACCGATGCCTTGATTAGCCCCAAGCCGCCGTTGTGCTAGAAGGAACTCAGTCACACGCAAGCACCAAAAGCCCTCGACTTACCTGTAGTTTACTATTAAGTGACCATCCGTACAGAAAGACTGCACTGGTCAGCTATCATTATGGCAAGATATGGAAACCGCACACCTTGAATAGATTCGAAACAGTGTCATCAGGAGCAGGAGAGAACGCCAGGTTGATGTACGTGAACTGCAAGGGAAAGAGACGGCTTCACAACGAGTTGGCAGGTTGACACGCGGCAAACGTACGAGCGGGTCTCCTGCTTTCCATCCCAGTTCTTTCCGCAGAAACTGTATCACAGCTTGGAATCGGTTGGAAGCTGTGATTTTGTAAAAGTTCTGCTTCATAATGGGGGCATTCCCGACTGCCTTGAACCGCACCACCACTAACGCGAAGTGAGAATGGAATGAGGTGAGATTTGTCGGGTTTGGGCCGACCTTTGGATGGATCACGCTTCTTGTAGGTTTCGAGGGCAGCGATAGCCTCTGGGTTGACGTCGACAGAGTCTGAGGTTGCCCAGACCGGCAGCGGGCGAGCAGTGCCCGAGTCGGACGTCGGTGTTTCCGCCATGCAGGATACGATCACGTGGACACCGACGCCACACAAAGCCGCGTAAACTCTGTCCTTCGCGAGCTCGTCTCCTTGCCTCCAGAACGCGCAGCCTGTAGGATATATTTTGTTTTTATTTTCCTGTTTTTCTCACTCAGCCAAAGGGCAAAGGTGATGATCACGACGTAGCAGATTGGCGTTGTTCAACTTATTGCAATTTCAGTGATCTCTTGATCTGTACTTCACACTCTGTTTCCTGCCACAACAATGGCCGCCAGCTCACTCGCTGCCCTGGCCCAACTCATAACTACCGGTGTAAAGACCCTCGAGGATGCATACGCAAAACAGGGCATTCCCTATCCTTCTCTGGATGCACCCTTCCAGCCAACCCCCCTCGACTTTGACCCCGCTCTGTTCCAGACGGCCCATTTGATCGTCGCCGCGGCCTCACAACTCATTGCTACCGTGCGCTCTCCGATGGAGACGATCCAAGCGTACGCCGCCAGCATGCACGTCACCTCGACATTGGGCTTCGTCGTTGACGCCGATATCCCCGATGTCTTGAAGGATGCGGGATCCCAGGTTGGTGTTTTATTGCGTCGCTACAATATCGAACGAAAATCCTTTGTCCAGGGCTTGCACGTCAAGGACATCGCCGCGGTGAACGGCATCGATGCGGACAACCAGGGTATGTCGCTAGCTCTGAATCTTATATCATCGCTCACTTTCCGTGTAGCCCGAGTCCTGCGCTTCCTCGCAACCCGTCATGTATTCACCGAAGTCGCTCCAAACACGTTTGCCAACAACCGCATCTCGTCGCTCCTCATAAAAGCTAAATCTCTCGACGAGTTAAAGGCCGAGTTCGTCTCAATCGACTCCCCCCAATTTAAACCGTCTAATCTGATGAGCAAACAGCCCGGAAGCCAAGTATGACGGTGCCCCTGTTGCCGCCATCGCCTCCAGCACGCAGGTTGTCCTTAGAACCCAAGTTCCCCGATGCTGACGTTACCTTGGCAGCGGCGACGAATCCCTGAAAGCGAGCGGGTACCTCTCCGAATTCCTCCGCAACCCCGGCAGCGACCTCTCCGCATTCAACACGGCGTTCAAGACGCCCAAGACCATGTGGGAGTGGCGCGAGGAGCCGCACAACGTCTGGCGCGCGCGGCGCTTCGCCGTCGGGATGAAAGGCGGAGGAGACATCTTCCCGGCGAGCATCTTCACAGAGGGTACTTTTTCTGCTTTTATTCAAGATTTTTGCTGAAGGTCAAAAGGTATCGGTGGTGACAAGTTGCCAGCCGATGCGCTGGTGGTGGATGTCGGCGGAAGCATCGGCTCGGTGACCCTCAAACTCACAAAGGCCTTCCCCCACCTGCGCTACATCATCCAGGACCTGCAGAAGGAGATCTCTGAGGGCGAGAAAGTGCGTTCAGCCTCCTCTTTCTTTTATTGCGCACATTTCCTTATCGCGAACGCAGTTCTGGGCATCATCCGCACCGGAGCTCATCGAAACCGGCCGCGTGAAGCTTCAGGTCCACAACTTCTTCGAGCCGCAGCCGGTCAAGGATGCGGCGGTGTACTTTATGCGCGTGGTTATCCACGATTGGCCGGACGTTACCGCGAAGGAGATCATGGCGAACACGCGCAAGGCGGCGGGTGCGGACTCGAAGCTCGTGTTGTTTGACTGCGTGATGCCGTATGCGTGCGAGACGCCCGGCGCGCCACCCGTCCCGGCCCCCCTGCTATCCAACCTGGGGGTTTCAGGCGCTGGGTTCGTTACGAGCCTCGATCTCGAGGTACGTGCAAGGTTTTGTTGTCTCTTTTTGTGGATTCTGAATTTTTGAAAGATGATGACGGTGTTCAATGGGAAAGAGCGGACGGTTGACGAGTTCAGGGCGCTCGGGGAGGCGACTGGATGGAAACTCGAGGAGGTGAAGCCGGGGATGCTGTTCGGCTTTGTATTCTCTGCTGTATGACTCGGAGCGAAATAATAGTGTAGACCTGATACCCCAAAGTGTGATTGAATCGATTACTTATGTACAGTACAATTATTGCTTTTGCATTACACCTCGCGGAACAGCATATCATGCAAGGCTGCGTCGTGCCCCGGCAGAGACGTGGGCAGGGGTGCAGCAGTCGGCGGCGCGTTGATGACGTTCGTGACCCCAATCAGCTCACAAAACTTGACCGTCTGTGGATTCGTATACCACGGCGCTGCGGAGGTCGAGATGAGCACGATATAAAATTCAAGATGAGGGATACGCACGCTGGGCTCTCCTCCCGCCCATCTCCTCCTCTTTCCCAGGCCCAGGTGCAGTCATCGTGAACTCCTGCACTTGCACCACCTCGAGGTCCTCGATGTCGAGCTCGGGCTCGCGTGCGCGGAGGTCGTCCGTGATACGCGTGCGGGCTTCGGCGACCATCGCACGGGCGCTTTCCTCGAGCGGGAAGGCGCGTTGGTGGTGCGTGAGGGAGAGGAAGGGATGGAACGCGCGCGATATGGCGAGCCACTCGGGGTCGTAGGTGAGGCGCGGAGGGGAGGCCGCTTTGCCCTTATCCTTCCCCTTGCCGTTGCTCTCGTCGCTGATCGGTTCGGAGGGTCCGCTTTCAGAATCAGAGGGCCCAGCTTCGGACTCAGCGGGGATGGGGATGTCGACGACCTGAGCGCGAGTTAGGGCAGAAAAAAGGGAAAAAATGAGCGCACTTCGAGGTACTGGCGCTTGTTTCCGCACTTGTCAAGCGCGAGGAAGTTGGTGGTGTGTTGGCCAGGGCCGGCGACTGGACGCGCCCATTTGTGAGAGCGTTGAGGCTGGAAACGCGGCGGTGGTTGAGCGACAGGTGGTGGGGGCGGGGGAGCAACCTCGTCCTCGAGATCGGAAAGAGTGATTTCGTCGGGGTTGAGAGGGGCACGGGAGGCAGGGACAGGTTCGGGTACGGGTGCAGCCTCGATGTTTTCGTCCACGTCGTTAATGGCTATCTCGTTCGGGTCGCGTATGGGTGCGGGCGGGGGCTCGACCTCTTCTTCGTCAATGAGTATCTCGTTTGGGTCGCGCTCGACCGGCTGCGCGGCAGCGTCAACCTCGGAAGTGGGATTGCCGTGCACGACGCAGGCCTCGAAACGCGTGTGCAAGTGTGCTGAGAACCACCACTCGGGCTGGAGAGATCTGAGCAGGTTGAGAAGGGGCGGAGACCCGAGCTGGCCCGACATGATATCGCTCCGCAGGAAGGACTTGCGTTGCAGCAGAGAAGGCAGGTCACCGTAGTCGGTTATGGAGCTCGGCCAGTCGTGCGACAGGAATACTTGAAGTCGGGAAGAGAGCTGGGCAAATTAGCAAGGACAGCCAGGACATAAATCGGACATACCAGAGAAAGTTTGCGGACTGCATACTCACGGATGTGGTAGATGCTGCGGACCATGCTTCGGTCATATGGCATTTTTTCAAAGTGCCCTGCAGACTTTCAGCAAGAAGACGCGCGAGAACGCGACGCGAGACGCGACACACCGCGTGGAAAGTCGTGGGACTTGAATATGCCCGACGCGCCGGCGATGCGGACTCCGTTGACGCGCACACAACCCGCCTCGCCGAGATAGTAGATGTTGGGCGCGAGCCAGCCGCCGTGGTAGAGCTCCCACATGTAGTTTGACGCTTCGTGGTTGCCGCCAATGACGATGGTGAGCACGGGCGCCTTCCTCTCGCCGGTGTAGTACTTGTAGAACCCGCCGAGCTGCTTGTACTTGTCCGGTACGGCCATGCACTGGAGGTCCTGGTGGTTGCGGATGGCTTGGAAGTCGCCGCAGATGAGCAACAGATCGACCTTGTACTTGTTCTTGTCCTCGAGGGTCTTTATCTGGGAGTAGATGGTGTCGAGCTCGCCGTGGCAGCAGCCCTCGACCGCGACCTTCATGGTGTTGCGCGGGCGTCGTGCAAGTCGGCTTGCAAACTGTCTAAGCATGCACTTGACGCGTGACGTTCAAGACTTGCAAACAAGTGCCAGTCGTAAAATCATAATTCATAATTGCACTTCAGCAGAGAAGGGGGATTTGATTGACCACAAGTAATAAGATAGGAATAGTGCGGGGAAGTGGAAGTGGGTTATGTACATGCCAAAAGAACAAAAAAGAGAAAAAAAAGGGGCAAAAGGAACGCGTTTGTCGATTTGATTTATTGTACTACTACGGATCTGGCGCTAGGGTAGGATAGGGTAGGCCGCGTCCAGGGTGAATTTGGGCTTGTGCGTTGGACCTTAGACAGTGGCCTTGGGCGGCTGCGCTTTCTTCCACTCTGCCATCTCAACTTCGAAGCGTTTGTTGTAAGCCTAGGCGGCGTCAGCGGTATACGGAAGCGCTACGGAGGTGGTGACATACAGCTTTCTCGGCCTCGGGCAGTGCGTGCCACTCCTGGGCGCGCTGCTTGGACTGTTGAACGACCGGTATGCCGGGGATGCGGCGCTCCAAGGAGAATCTACACGCGCGTCAGCAACCGTTTGGCAGGAGGATATAGGAAAGAAAAGGGTACCGCAAGAAGCCTGACAGGGGGCGCTTGTTGGTGTTCTCGATTGTAGAGCGGATGCGGGGCAGTTTGCGGGCGGCGCGCTGCTTGTTGAGGCGGCGCAGCAAGTCGGGGTCGACGTTGGCAAAGTACTCGTCGACGTGAACTTTGGCAAGGGCACGTTCCGCCCGGGCGCGGGTGAGGTATGCCTGGAGAGAAAGGGAGTTGAGCGAGGACGCGACAAGAGTGCAAGACGCGTTACCTCCTTCTCCGAGTCGGACAGGGCGCGCCACGCGGCGCCGGCAGCCCTGGCGATATCAGTGACACTCGCGTCATGCGGCTGGGTCTTGCGGAAGTCGCGGGCAAAGAGGAAGAACGAGGTGGGGCCACGCGAGGGCGGGCCCTGCGACTTGAGAACGCGCGGGGGGGCTGAATAAAATTGAGTACGCGATACCACTGCACTGCAGAACACAGACCCTTGGGTACAGCGACCTTTTTCTTGGGCGCCTTCTTCTTGACGACTTTCTTTGCTTTCTTTTTGGGCGCTGCCTTCTTGGCCGCAGGTTTCTTTGCTGCGACCTTCTTCTTAGGCGCGGCGGCCTTCTTGGTCGTGTCCTTCTTCTTGGTCGAGGTGACTCTCTTGGGCGCAGGCTTCTTGGTCGCGGCCGCGGCTTTGCCAGTCGGGGGACGGACGGCGGCGGCGAAGCTCAACGACGGGGTGGTGAGGAACGTACGGCGCGACAACGAGAGCGCGACGCGCGACACAGGCACGGACGCGGCGAGGGGGCGGCCAGCCGCAGCTGCACCCAGACGGGCAAGCACACGAGCGTTGAGCGCAGAAAACATACACCGTCGTAGGATAAAAACAGGATTATATGGCACGCTGTCACACTGTGACCGTCTATTTCCCACGGTCGCGTTGTAACCAGCGAAATAATATGCAAAGTAAACTACACAGAATAATAAGAAAAGACTACGCAGACGCATGCCGTCTGTACTGCGCAGACACCATCGCATGGTCGCGCTCGTACGGCTCCAGTGTCACCTGCTCCAACGCCTTGAAGCGCCCCTCTTTTAGTTTTTGCAGCTCCGCCGCAAAGATCACATCCGGCGGCGCGGTCGAGTCGATACAACTCGCTTTTATGGAGATGATAACGTGCCCGAGGTCTTTGAGGAAGCTCTCCGCGTTCCGGATCACGATACGCGCCTGGTCGGGTTGCGCGACGTCCGCAAAGATCACGTCGACGGTCGAGATGAGCATACGGTATCTGTTTGGTAACCGTGCGTCCTCGACGATGGCTGCAATACAAATCAGTGTTAGCCAGATTCAAAAATGGCAGAACCTACGGATGACATTTGTGCGTTTCTTTGCCATGTTGATCAAATCACGTCCTGACCGCGGTGAGAATTCAACAGCGTAGACGACTCCTTCCTGAAAGAAAGTTAGAGCACAGAAAGAGAAGCATAAGATATACGCACTGGACCAACGATATCGGCGACATGGCTGACACTCGTCCCGCTCGCAGCGCCGAGGTACAGCACCTTTTTCCCGGGCTGGATGAAGATATTGTCGAGACCACCGAGCACGCCAGCCGCGAGCTTACTCCGGAAGGGATTCCAGACACGGTACTCGGTCTTGGTGCCCTCGACGCCGCCCTCGATGGAGATGCGCTTTTCGCCGTACACAGACTCGCCGGGGACAAGGTTCTTGGTGACCAGCATGTGTTCCTTGCCCTTTGCAATGAACACACCCGGGTGTCTGTGCGGCTCGAGCACCGTGTTCGACCCGCCTCTGGCCCCGCCCCGTCCTCCCCGTCCGCCGCCGCGTGCACCCCGGCCCCGGTCCCCGCCACGCCCTCCACCACGCCCACCGCGAGATGTTACACCGCCGCCGCGCACGCCTCCACCTGTGTTTTTCCGCATGAGTATTTGGTCGAACAAGAAGAGAAAAAGGGCGGACCCCGTCCTCCACCTCTAAATCCACCCCGGTCACCCCCACCCCGTCCACCACCGAACCCACCGCGTCCTCCGCCAAATCCACCACGGTCACCGCCTCTGCCGCCGCCTCGTCCACCACCGCGTCCACCAAATCCACCGCGTCCGCCAGAGTCTCCTGGGAAAAAAGGCCAACCGTCAGAGAATTATCAATGAGCGGAATTGCAACCAACCAAATGCCATTTCTTGCCGGGAGTTAGTGTGGGGAGACTGGAGCGACGACGGCGAAGGTCAAGAAATTTTGCAAAAGGCAATAGCGTGCGAATTCAATAATGCCATACACAGACGGCGTCGGCATTTGCCGTACTGTACTTATTGCCAATGGCGAGTCGGATGCGACGCTGCTTACCACTGTCCAAGTTACCCGTCTTACAGCGTTGACCAGCAGCTTGTCTCAGTCTCCATGGTATCCACCCCAAGAAGTCTACTGACGAGAACCGCCGCAATCGAACCGAAACGACAAAATCACCATTTTTTTAACTCTTCAGGACATTCCAAATCCTACAGATGACAGTTCGTTCAGAAGATGACTATGAAAAAATATCCAGGCAATGGCGAGCTATGGCGGCCAGTCCTATAACAAGACCTGGACAACTAAGGCGTGCGCGGCCCTGTCATGACCACCCGGGACCTGCTCCACAAGTACTTTGGCCAGCTCGAGGTTCTCCAAAATCGCGTCACTTTTCTTTGGCACGACGCGTTCACCAACAAGTTCAGCCTGATGAGCGGATTACTTATTATTTATAGGTCGGATTCGGTATTTACCGGCAATGGGAGGTCCAACCAAGTCGCTACCGCGCGGGACCGCCCGTGTTTCTAAGGAATGCACGATAGAGGCTGCTTCCATCGACTGCGCAGTTACTGCGCATTTCTGTTTTGGCACTGTCGGCGTGACTTGGCCGCAAAATCTGCCAGCCGAACCCCATGCGCCGTAAACATTACGGTGAATTCAGGCCTACATGTCTTGGCGCTCCTACTGTCGCGGCAAACGCGACGAAAGAACGAGAATCAAGGTATTTAAAGGCGAGCGCTTGAGAGCGGACTCCATTGCACTTTTCACCCTTTCATCTTCTGCAATATCCACCCACTCACGCTCATCATGAAGTCCTTCCAAAACATTGCCGTTGCTGCTGTTGCGCTTTCTGCTTTTCCCGTCAACGCAGCTGTCGTTGTGAGTGGTGTCTTCCATTGCTCTACAAATATTCGAACATCTGTGTCAGTCTTCGTCCATCTCGACTGTTGCGGTCGCTTCCTCTACAGTCGCCGTCGGTTCCACCAGCCCAGTCGCTTCCTCATCTGTCGCGATTAGCACCTCGACGGCTTCTGGTAGTTTCCCCACCGGCGGCTTCGTCGTCACCGGCGTCTACACCACATGCTTGACAGTCACCTTCAACGCCCCCACCTTCAGCGCTTCCACCTCCGTCAGCGGCCCCACCTCTTCCCTTGCCATTCCGACAGTGCGTTGCATTCCTCTGTCCGGCCTTCACAATGCTTATTTCAGCCCAATCAAGGCTAGTTCTTCCATTGTCGAAAGAGCAGTCACTACCATTGCATCTTCAGCGGTCACCGTGAGTTCCGAAAGATACAGTTTTGTTCGATGCTCAAGTTTGAGACAGGACGTCGTCAGCACCAACTCTGTGGAAGAGGCTAGCTCAAGCATTTTCTCTGCCCCCGTGAGCTTCCTTCTCTCTGTGTTCGCGGCCCAGTGCTCATACCACAAAAAAGTCCGTCACCTCTACGGTCATCACAAGCGCATCTGCCTCTGTAAGTGGGTTCCCGCTTGGTCTAAGGCAGCGTCTCACGTCCAGCAGGCAAGCGATGTAGTGGTCTTCACGACGTGTTTGGTTTTCCTTCCTAGCACCAGCTCTGCGACTGCGACCGGTGGTGGCGTCACGTCGACCTCCATCGCGGGCCCCACCGTCACGTCGAGCGTCTCCGTCGCGGACCCCACCGTTGTCACTTCTAGCCTCGCCACCGCTCGCGCATAATATGGTAGCTCGTTCGCTGAAGGTGAGCTTTTCTAACCTGAGTTAGATTGCTTTACTCATCCCATAGTCTCGCAGACGGGATCTGAATCAGGCAAGTAATTGCTGAACGTTCTGGACAAAAAATGCTACGCAGTTGATTACGGACAATTTTATTACACATGAACAATTTTATATTCGCCCAGTTAGCTGACTGCAGAAGAATTTTGGAAGAATCCATTTTCGATTGGGCGGGCAGTCTGTCCAGATGGTAACTTTCCTCACAGAGAGTAGATAAGTACGGCTTTTGCGTAAGCGATACAAGAAACCAGCTCGTAAATTCCACCCGAGTCGGTAGTCTCGTTAACCAAAGCGACCAAGACGGCCAAATTATCAAGCCGGCGGTTCCAAATTCCCCCAAATTTCCGAAGGAGGTTTTTTCCTGATGCTGCTGAGATACTCAAGTTTTTGCGATATTCCTGTTTCTTTTTCTTTCTTCGCGCATGTGGATACAAGTAGACGTACTCGTATCCACATATATACCCCCTTTGTTTATTTTTTGTGTCAAAACGCGGTCGGCGGCTGTGCCACTTAATCGTGACACGTCACGACCGCCAGCACATCTTCGCGTTTACCAAGGTCTCCCCGGCCGGGTCTCCCCCAAGGACACGTACACGCGTCCATACCCCCCTCATTCTTTCAGTCGGTGAAATCGCCCTTGAACCCAGGCCTCACGCTCAATTTCGTCTTTCATTTTTCACCAGACATGGAGCAACAAGCGAAAGCACCGCCAGACCTGAGAAAGGTCGCCATATTCCTGCGCAGCGGAAAAGCCGGCATCAAAGTGCGAGTCGGTGCGCTGAATGGCAAACGGTTCGATTATTTCAAGGGTGCGTCAAGGCAGTTAGTGCCAGATCCCCGCCCTTGTCCTTACTTCAGATAGGCAAATCCGCGATTAAGGCGCTGCTCTCGCCCGCGTATGCGAAGCAGAAGGGTCTCCCCAAGATAACCACCGAGGCGGAGGCGCTGACCGTCCTGTCCGCCGTCAACGCCTTTGCATTTTTCCTGCGCGTGCAGCGTGGCGCGCCGTCCGGCAGCTCGTCATCGTCACCGAAGGTCCTGCAGGTCATCCCCGAGCAGAAGTTCGTCGGGGACGAGTACTACGTGTGGTTCTTCGAGGGCTCGCAGTGGACGACGTACGCAGGCGCCGTGCTGATGGTCGGGATAATGCTCGGAGGCGTGATGTTCCCGCTGTGGCCGCCGATCATGCGGTTGGGTGTGTACTACCTGAGCATGGCCATGCTCGGGCTCATTGGGCTTTTCTTCGGCATCGCGATCGTGCGGCTCATATTCTACATCATCACCATCGTCGTCGCCAGCCCTGGGATATGGATATTCCCAAAACTCTTCGCGGACGTCGGCTTTGTACGTGCCTCCCTTCTCTCTTCTCATGTTCCCTCGACTGATGCCTTGATTCAGGTCGAGTCGTTTATTCCGCTCTGGGAGTGGGACCTGCCCAAGAAAAAGTCGAAGAAGAGAAAAGGCGACAAGGCCAAGCTGGACGCGAACGGGGGTGCATTCATCGAAGAAGTGGACGATTCCGGCACCTCGCGCCCACAGAGCCGAGCCGCGCGGATCGAGGAGGTGGAGGACGAGGACGCATAGCCTGTCGTTGTGGTATACTACATATTTAATACTCGTTCTTTACAGAGTCGGGATAGCGTGTGAATTCAATAATGCCATCACAGACGGCCTCGGCATCCGCTGTGGTATAGACCACCAGCTGCGCGACCGCTGCTGCGCTTATACCACCATCTACTCGTCTTATACCGTCGACCAGCAGCCATGTCTCAGTCTCCTATGGTATCCATTCCCAAGAAGTCCACCGACGAGGTCGATTGGACCACCCCCATCCGCAATCTCATCGCACAGTCTTATGGCGAGAATCCGGACAATTACGCTGCAGAATGCGCGTCGCTGCAGCGGTGTCGGCAAGATGCGGTTCGTGGTGCGGGCAGTGATATGACCGCCCGGGATCTGCTCTACAAGTACTTTGGCCAGCTCGAGCTGCTCGAGCTCCGTTTCTCCGAGATTCGCGTCACTTTTCCTTGGCACGACGCGTTCACCAACAAGCTCACCACCCAGACCTCCATTGCCTACGAAAAGGCGTCGATCCTCTTCCAGATCGCCTCGACGCACTCTGCGATAGCGTCCTCCCAGAACCGCTCGTCTCCAGAGGGTCTCAAGCGCGCGTTCTACTACTTCCGCACCTGCGCCGGCATGCTCACGTACATCAACGAGAATTTCCTCCATGCACCGTCCAAGGATCTCAGCAAGGAGGTCGTCAAGTTCCTCGTTAGTCTCATTCTCGCCCAGGCAACCGAGGTCTTTTGGGAAAAGTGCGTCGAGGAGAAGAAGCCGAGCTCGCTCACCGCAAAGACGGCTTCGCAGGCAGCGGCCATGTACACGACACTGTGCGAGGAGGTTAAGGAGTTTATGGGCCAAAACATACTCGACCGTCACTGGGTCACTCTCATCCAGGTATTGCAAAGTCGAACCCTCTGCGCCGCAGCTCACTTTGTCCATAGATCAAATCGAAATACTTGACCTCCCAAGCACAGTATTATCGCTCTATCGCTGATACCGATGCCGGTACCTATGGGGACGCCCTCGCGCGTCTCACGCTGGCTGAGACACTCGCGAAAGAAGCATTGCGGCTGTGTTCTTCGTTCACACCGACATTTACGCCGGCGACTTCCACCGCCCCGTCATCATCTACCCTTCCCGCAGACGCAGGCTCGTCAATGTCCGCGCTAGCCAAGTCGCATCTGGCCCTCGTCAGCGACCGCCGCACCGCCGCCAACCGCGAAAACGATCTCATCTACAACGCAATTCTTCCCTCGGTCGATACCCTCCCCTCGATCGAGGGCAAGGCGACCCTCACCCTCGCCACCCCGATCCCGATCCAAGAGGTCTATGGCGCACCCGACGTGCAAAAGACCATTGGCGCCGACTTTTTCGGGCGCCTTGTCCCGCTGAGTGTGCACGAGAGCGCGTCTGTGTACTCGGAAGAAAAGGCGAAGCTCGTACGTGGGGAAGTCGAGCGCGCGGATACGGCAGAGGGCGAGGCGAAGAGCTTCCTCGACGGACTGCACGTTGTGCAGGGGCTTGAGCGGTTCCATGGCATGCTGCAGGATGGCGGCGGCGACGGGGGTGTTCCACCCGAGGTTTCGCGGTGGGCGGCGGATATTGCGTCGATCGAGGGGCGCGAGAGCGTCGCGTCCCTGTTTTCGCAGCTCGAGAAGCTCAAGGGTGCATTGCGCTCGGAGCTCGATCCAGGGAGCGGTATCGCGAGGGAGCTCGATGCGGAAAGCAGGGATTGTGAGATGATGCGCGTTCGGTATGAACATCTGTGGACGCAGGCGCCGAGTGCCGGGCTGAGCAAGGCCCTGAGACAGGACCTGAAGGCGCATGTCGTCGCTATGGAGGAAGCGGCGCGAAGTGACAGTCAGGTCCAGGCGCTTTGGGAAGGTGTGCGGCCAGACGTCGAGGCGCTCGTTATGGGCAGGGTCGAGGGTTTCTTCCGGAATCAAGAAGACAAGGGAAGTTTGTTAGATCTCGGTGAGGAGGCCGACCGGGCAGAAAGAGAAGAGAAGGAGAAGATAGCCGGTCTGGTTCGCGAAATCGAAGAGCGGCTTGCGACCCTTAAGAAGATTGAGAAAGAGCGAAACGAGGTTTTGAAAGATCTGAAGGAAAAGGTCGGTCCCGTGGATGCAGTGCGGTGTAACGGCTCACCACTCCTTCGTAGATTCAAACCGACGATGTTTCGCATCTGCTCCTTCTGAACCGGCGGAATACTGGTGTCGAGCCGACACTGTTCGCTGCAGAATTGGAAAAGTTCCGACCATACCAGCAACGGCTCGCGGCGACCATCCATCACCAGGAAGTCGCTCTTCAAGATGTCGCGGCGCGCTGGAAGATGCTCAAAGATTTCACCGACTTCAAGAGCCCAGCACGCAAATGGGACCAGAAGGAAAAGAGACGGAAGGAAGGAGTCAGGAGGTTTGGACGTGCGCGAGAGGGCTACGAGGAAGTCCGCGACGGTTTAGCGTGAGTGTTCCGTCTCGATTCTGTTTTTTCCATCTCACTTTAACTGTAGGAAGGGCCTGACTTTTTACACTGAACTGACAGAGCTGACGACGAAGCTGCGGCGAAACGTCAAAGCATTTGTCGGTGGTCGCATCGAAGAGCGAGAGCGCCTTGTTGCCAAACTGGAAAGTGAGAAGCGAATGTCGTCGTCGGGGCCTCCACCCCTCGCCGCCAAACCTCCGCCATCCGGCCTCGAATCCGGGTTTGCTGGAATGAACCTGAGAGGCTCTCCGGCACCACCTCAATGGCAAGCAGGGCCCCAATCCCCTCAGCAGCAGTACCCACCTCCGCCGCCGGCGCAGTATTCTTCACCGGCCCCACAATCCTACCCCTCTGCTCCTCCTCCTCCACCACCCCAATATGCGTCGCCGCCACCGCCTGCCCCTCAGCAGTATTATTCCCAACAGCAGCCGCAGCCGCAGCCTCCTCCTGGACAGCAACAGCAGTCCTTCCCCCCTCCGCCTCGACCTTCGCAATATTCCCCGGCTCCGCCACCGCCACCGCCCGCCAATGATCCTTATGCGCATCTCGGCATGTTTGGGTCCAGTGCGTACTCTACACCTTCACCACCAACTGGCGTTTCTTCGCCACCGCTACCTCCTCCACCACCGCAGAGTTCGTACACTCCTTCATACGCTCAGCCTGCGCCGCCACCGCCGCCGCAGGGGCAGGGGCAGGGGCAATACGGTGCGTATCAGTACCAGCAGCCGCAGCAACCTCCGCCTCAGCAGGGGTTCGGCGCGTTTCCTCCCCCACCTCCTCCGGTATCCTACCAATATGGTACGCCACCCCCAGCTGCTGCTCCCCAGTATCCGTATCAGTCACAGGGGCAGCAGGGGCAGTATCGATGATGTACATATTAGTTGCACGGTAAATTATAACCTCTGTACGACAAGCTCTATTTGCGAAACCTGCTCCAGTGTAAAAGAGCGCGACGTGGCTGACTCGAACGCAGGAGATCACATGCTGATCGCGAGCTGAGCAAATCAATTCAATTTTCTTCGTCTTCCGAGTCGCTTCCGCCGCCGATTCCTCGACCAAAAGCCCAGCTCAGCGACTCGCCACTAACTACCATGGACGTCGACATGAAGACCAAGGACGAGGGGCTGCCGATGGAGGAGGAGAAGGGGAGCAACGGTCCACCAGTGAGCAGCAGCCGGGACCAAGACCGCAAAGACAGAGACAGGGATCGTGACTATGACCGCGATAAGGACAGGGACCGTGAACGCGATAGAGACCGCGACAGGGACCGGGAAAGAGACAGACGCGACAGCCGCCGGGACTCTGGTCAGTTTTCACCCCATTGAACCATCGTTAACCCAACTCACGCCTTGCAGGTCGTCCCAGGCGCGGCGGAGGCGGGGGCGGTGGAGGCGATCACTGGGAGCCAGACAGCAGAAATGGTGGAGAAGTACGTCCGTCTTTTTGGTTCACATTCGGCGGGGAATTCATTTTTGCTCAGCGGCGCAAGCGCTCTCGTTCCCGCTCGCGCTCGCGTTCCAGACGCCGCTCGGCATCCCCAAGGCGTCGTACGCGTCGCTCGCGGTCGCGCTCCCACTCCAGGTCTCCCCGGTCTCGCTCGCGCTCTCGCAGTCGGGCTGGTGGTCGTGGCAAGTCCAACGACACCTTTGCGCGCTCGCTTGGCGGCCCGATGAACGCCGACCACGAAGAGGCCGTCGAGTTCTCCAAGGTCAGCAAGAGAGAACACCGGGTCTACGTCGGCAACCTCAGCTACGAGGTTCGGTACCGGGACCTGATGGAATTCATGAGGGGAGGTGGGTGGGGGATCATTAGTTTTTTCTTTGGCATGTGGTTTGGGTGGTTCGGCCAGAGCAGGGGAGGCAGAGAGACGGGCGGTGGACGCGCATTTGCGGGAAACATCTCTTGGTCTGGGTCGTGTCACGTTGCTTCTCCGTGTGGTGGTGGGGGAGAAGTTTTTGTTTCTCTTGGTCCAAGGCGAGGCGTTGGCAGTGGGCATGTGGAGTTTTTGTGTTTTCTCATTTGCTGGAAATCGGTCGAGTTGTCGAGAGGATATTGATTGGGAGTTTTCTTTTGGGATTGGCAGCTGGGGAGGTTCTCTTCGCCGAAGTTCTCGTCACGCCGACTGGAGTCTCCAAGGGCTGCGGGTTCGTGTCATATTCATGATCATCCTAAGCTTCGACTCATGAAACCCGCAGCATCGTCGAGTTTGCCTCACATGAAGACGCGCAGCGCGCCGTGCGCGAATTATCCGAGCTGTCACTACTTGGGCGGCCAGTCTTCATCCGTGAAGTACGTGTGCTGTCCCGTGATGTTTGCAACCTCTAAAATTCTTTCCAGGATCGCGAGACTGAGGCGCGCTTCGGCGCGACGCCCGTGCCTGGCAAAATTGGGATGGCGATGGCCGGTCAAGGTCTCAACGCGGCACCACCGCCGCGCCCCGCCTCCCACAACTACTTTGGAACGCAGGCAAACCCGGGCAACCAGCTCTACGTTGGGAACGTATGTGTTGCCTTATTTTTCAAAACTTTCTTCTCAACCCCATCGTAGCTCCCTTACCAGGCAGGCTGGCAGGACCTCAAAGACCTCTTCCGTGTCGCGGGTAATATAGTACGTGCGGACATCAATCTTGGCGCAGACGGGCGACCCAAGGGCTCGGGCACCGTCGTGTTTGAGACGCCCAAGGACGCCCAAGCCGCCATCAGTACGTTCTTGAGCTTTCCTCGTTTTTTCTTCTCTGAGACGCCATGCAGGCATGTATCACGGCACGGACTGGTACGGACGCACGCTCGAGGTGCGCGAGGTAAGCGCATCGCATCGACAGTCATATGGCGCGATCTCACTTGTATCAGGATCGCTATGCAGGACTGTCAGGGGCAGGCGGGTTCCGCGGCGGGCTACGTGGCGGCGGTCGTGGGCTCGGGCGCGGACTGCGCGGCGGGGGCTTCCGTGGGGGCTTCCGCGGCGGTGCGTATGGCGGTGGTGGTGGCGGCGGCGCGGGGCGCGACTTTTCCAACCAGGATCTGTACGCGGACTACTCGGGCCCGGACCAGGGCGGGGCGTACGGAGGAGGAGGAGGCGGTGGCGGCGGCGGCGGGTTCGGCCACGGGCCAGGCGGTGGCCATGGTCACGGCGCTGCTGCGTTCGCGGGACCCGGAGGCGCGGGATACGTCGAGCCGGAGCCTAGCCAGCAGATCATGGTGCGGAATGTACGTTTGGTTTTACTGTTTGGCTGCTACTTACTCGCATGCTAATTGGCGCACACTAGCTACCGTGGTCCACGGCGAACGAGGATCTGGTGGAGCTGTTTGAGACGACGGGGCAGGTGGAGCTTGCGGAGATCTTGTTCGATGGTGCGCGCTCCAAGGGGTGCGGCGTCGTGCAGTTTGCCCAGGTCGGCGAAGCCGAGACGGCCATTGGTCAGTTTGCCTTCTCATCGTCGTATCGCGGCCAACTCATCGCCCCCGCAGCCAAATTCCAGCAGTACATGTACGGTGGACGGCCGCTCGGTGCGTCTTTTCTATTTCTTCTTTTTTTGCGCTGTATATCTAACCTCGACCCAGATGTACGCTTCAACGACCGGTGGCACACGTTTACGCCGACCGCCGCCAAGGGCGGGCAGATTGGGCTTGGGCAGGTGGACATGGTGTAGCGTGCCCCTTTGTAGCCCATCCTGATTATTGCAGACAAAAAAAGCAATTCGAGAAGAGCGGCATTGAATGATTCGTCTGTATGTACCTATTCCTATCGTAAAGTCATCCTTACTCGCCACAAAAAATTCACACGCAAAATGAATTCTTGTACTTTTTTCTGCTACGTATACGTACGATCTGGGTGTTGTGGACAATACAAGGGCGTCCTCTCGATTTGTCAATTTTCACCCAACAAGCAGAGAAGCCTTCCTAATTCGGTCACTGGCGTTGAGTCTGGAGACTGACGTGTCCAATTTATGTTATATTAAGTTACAAAAGACAACGTCCTCAATCCCAGTCCTCATCGTCCTCCTCCTCATCGCTATCACCAAGCTTCTTATTCCGCAGCATAAGCGCCTCGGCGAGGGCGGTCGTTAAATCGCCGCCGCCGCCGCTGGTGGTGGGTGTCGTTGGCTCTTCGGGTGCGACGGGTGCCGCGCGCGCGGGCGCAGCCGACGGGTCGGTCTTGCGGAGACTGTGTATGCCCTTGCCCTGGATGGACTCAAGGAGCGCGTTGCGGCCGGGCGGTACTGCGGGGAGACCTGCGGGTGGCGAAGGCGCCCCGTTTGACGGGGGTGGCGAAGGCGCCCCGTTTGACGGGGGCGGCGGTGGGGGAGGTGGGGGAGGGGGTGCGTTGCCGGGCGGTGGTGGTGGCGGAGGTGGCGGAGGGGGAGGCGGAGCACCACCACCGACGGGGGGACGGGGTGGCGGCGGGGGCCCAGGAGGTGCAGCGCTGGTTGGGCGCGGCGGTGGCGGCGGCACACTCGAGGGCTTCGCAGCGGGACGAGCGGGCGGCGGTGGGGGACCGGGAGTGGCGACCGGCGTTGGACGCGCCGGCGGCGGAGGAGCTTGGGAAACGCGGCTGCCTCGCGGCGGGGGCGGGGGCGGTGGAGCTGAGACAGAAGAACTGCTGTCGGTCGTGGCGTGGGTGCGACGCGACGGGGGAGGAGGCGGCTTTGGCTTCTTTGGCTCCTTCGCAGCCTGCTGCGGGTGCTTGCGGACAAAGTCCTTGATAAAGTCGATTTCCTGGGCGATGATTTGTTTGTCGATGCCCGAGTTTTCGAGCTGGCCTAGCAAGGCTATCCACGATGGGTCGACGCCCTGGGAGGTAAAGCCCGCGTCCTCGTTGTAGCCCATGTGGGCGACGTGCACGAAGGAGCCCGAGGCGGGTCCGGAAATCATGGACTTGTCAATCTTGCCGCCCTTGCTCGCCTTCTTCTTCTTTTCGGACGCAGGTTTCGCTGAGTAGAGTGAAAAAGTGGAGGAGGTGTTACAACAGATTCACTCACAAGCCTTTTCCTTCTTTGTGGTGACCTTTTTCCAGAACGCCTTTGCCTCACGCTCCTCGGCGAACACGAACCCAATCATGCAGTCCTGTGAAAGAGAGATAAGGAGGGATATACCAGAGCATTCGAATGACCTACATCCGCAGCGAACGAGTGGAAGAATGCGCGGTCAGGGTTGTACTCTAGGCCGGCATATAGCTCGTAGTCCCAGATGACGCCGCGGGTGCCGTCGAGGTCAACGAGACGGAAAGCATATGAATTGGTCGAGTTGTCTTTGACAATAGCTAGTGCTCCCTGCAGACCCGCATAAGACCATTTATTGGGGTCGGGATGGGCATAGTAGATGCGGGCGAGGGTGGCGAAGAGGATCTTGTTTGAGGACGCGGGGATGGCGGCCTTGACCTTGTTCTTCTCGTCTGCATTGAGGGTTGACTGCGATGGCATGAGAGCAGGAGCAAAGCTGATCAAGAGTCAAGCTAAGACACAGCCTTTCGCAGCTTTTACACCCATGTCCACACTGAGCGCGTCGCAGCAGGCGGCCCTGGCCCAGCTGCGCGACCTGACAAACGGCGGCGAGGACGACGTCGCAGTCAGCATGCTCGAGAGCGTCGACTGGGACGTCCAGCGCGCCGCAGAGCTCATCTTCGGCTCAGCCCCGCCCCCGCCCAGACCAGCTCCCCCGCCGCCGCCCATTGAAGAGTTTGACATTGACGACAGCGAGCAGTACCAGCCCGTCGCACCCCGCAACACAGAATGGTCATTTGCGAGCCTCCTCACTTTTCCGTTTCAACTGCTCTCGACTCTCCTTCGGTTTGTCTTTGGCGTCCTGCGCATTCCATTGCCCCGTCCGTTTGCGTTCAATCTCGCCCTGTTCCGTCCACGGCGCACACCTCCGCGAGGGGACGGCGGGGCGGACCGTTGGGTGCGCGAACTGGAGGAGGAGACGGGTGCACAATGCATGAGCGCGTCTGGTGTCGATACTGGATCCGGGCCAGGCCCGTCGACGCTCACCCACCGCGCCCCGAGTGACCGCAAGGTGCTGCCCGACTTTACCCTTGGCACGTACGAGGCTGCCCTGCGCGTGTGTCAGCGCGACCATCGCATCGCCTGCATTGTTCTCGTCAGCGAGGAGCACGACGACGTCCCAGAGTTCAAGCGGTATGTACAATTTTTCCTGCTACCGTACTCGTTAACATTATGCGAACAGTTCGACGTTGACAGACCCGACGCTGGTGCGGCTGCTGCACGCCAACGATATCCTCGTGTGGGGCGGCGACGTGCGCGACCGAGAGGCATACAGCGCGTCCCTCAAGCTCCAGGCTACCACTTATCCGTTTGTCGCCTTCCTCGCCCTCCAGCCCCGCCGCACCCCTCGCTCTGCGTCCTCAAGCTCCTCGACTCCCCCGCCCACGCTTACGGTCCTCTCGCGGCACCAAGGTCCCCCCAGTGGTCCCACCTCGGCCGCGACCCTCGCTGCGCACCTCGAGACACAGCTCCTGCCCCGCGTGACACCGTTCCTTGCTAGTTTGCGAGCTGCACAACACACTGCCGCGGCAGACCGCGCCCTTCGCGCCGAGCAGGACCGCGCGTTCCGGGAGACGGCTGCCCGCGACGGCGCGCGCATCGAGGCGCTCATGCAGGCGGACGCACGCGCCGCGCGCGAGGCTGAAGAAGCGCGTGCCGCGAGCGAGGCGGAGGCCGCGCGTGTTGCACGCGAGGCGGAGGACAAGGCGCTGCGCGCGGCTGAGCGGGACACGTGGCGCCAGTGGACGCGCCGCGCACTTGCGCATACGCCCGAGGACGCGGACGGGGTGCGGCTTGCGATTCGGATGCCCGATGGGGGGCGTGTGGTGCGCCGGTTTGCGGATAGCAGGTCACTCACGGCGCTGTATGCGTTTGTGGATGCACAATTGACTACGGCAGAGGACGGGGAGATTTCACCAAAGGGACATGGCAAGGCGGACGTTGAGCGCGCGATGGAGGAGCAGATGCAGGAGGCGGGGACGGCGGACGCGTGGTGGGGCTTCCAGCTTGTGCTGGCGTACCCGCGGCGCGAGATTCCCTGGGCACGCGGGACGACCGTCGGCGAAGTAGAGTGTCTCAAGGGCGGCGCGCAGCTCGTCGTGCACATGCTCACGCGCGAGACGGTTGAAGAGGACGAGGACGGGTATGTTTCGGAGGATTAGACGCACACCGCAAAATTAGCACCAGTCAATAATTACTATACACTCTGTTTGGATGCACGGGGAAAAATACAGACAGACTACTGGCTCAGAATCGTCCTCACGAACGACTCGTAGTTTACGTTTCCGTCCCTGCAGCATGTTCAGTACAAGGAAAATAAGAAAGGGACCAAGGCACGCACGCGCCGATCTGGACGCCCTTGAGCAGCTCGTCGACCTCCTGGTCGGTCATCTTCTCACCGAGCTGGGTGAGCACGTATCTCAGCTCGCCCGCGCCGATGAACCCGTTGCCCTCCTTGTCAAACACCTGGAACCCGCGGATGAATTCCTCTGTCCCAGCGTCAGCCATCTGTTAGCTGGGTGTGAACGCACAGCGCACCTGGCGTGCCGGCGGGCTTGAAGCCGTCCGGGCGGTTGAGGATGGCGAGAAAGGTCTTGTAATCGACTGGATCACGTTGATTAACTTGGAACGACGGCGAATAGGAGAGGGACGCACCATCGCGCGGGGCAGCGGCGACAATCTCTGCGACCTCGCTCTGTGTGGGGTTCTGGCCCAGGGCGCGCAGCAGGTCGCCGAGCTGTTCTCGGGGGACGGCGCCGGTGCCGCGCTTGTCGAACAGGGCAAATGCCTCTTTGTACTCTGCTCCAGTCAGAACCGTGCGGCTGTGGGGAAAGGGCGCCAAATACCTGCGTTGTCGCTCTACGGTGGGTTAGCAGGCTGTCAGTATAAGAGGTAGTTGAACTGACCATGGTGGGTGGAGGAGGGATGTTTTGCGTTGTTTGACTTGGGCTTCCGATTGAACCACCATGGCCTTTGCGACCGCATACCTCCCTCCCCCGAAGCCCGACCACTCATTCACCCGGCGCCCTTCCTCGGCGCTCGGTGTTTTTTTGTGGCGTCGCAGGATGTGGTTTGAGTCGACATTCGTGCTGTCCATGCTCGAACCATGGGAAAAGATCCTCCTCAGTGCGTCTCGTCTTGTCGGCGCCGTGTTTTCGTGTTCTTAAGCGGCCACAGTCACCATCTTTGCGATTCTGTTCTTGCTCGTGTGCTCGGGCATCGTCACGTACTTCCCGCAGCACCTTGTGGTCATGCAACGCCGCGCCGTGTACTATCTCTGGGGGCAGGACGGCGACGAGCGGGCGCTTTGGCAGTGGCTTGGGTTTGGCGCCGGGCTGCACAAGGAGCTGTAGAATCGGAATGAAGTAATTCAACGTTTCTTCGAGCGCGAAGGTCACTTATCAACGCACAGACGTTACTGAATGTTATCCTTGATTAATGAGAGTGAACTCGAGGCCGAGCTAGTGAATGTCTGGACACTAGTGTTCCAGGTGTTAGGGACAGTCCAAGGTATTCGCTCCTTGTGCGGAATAAAATAATTCCAAAACCCTGCTTTTGGACTGCATCTACACTACTTTGGTGTCTTTATTGTCGAGATAGAGCGCGTCTTTCGTTTTACTAAAGTGTGATCTCCTTATTCACTCATCCGGAGGGCGTGCGCTCGAGAAAGGTCTGTAGGATGTGAGGTAGCTGGCTCTGCCCGCAGGGCAATCAAACAGCAATAAGAGTTACCTCCTTCCTAATTCGATCTCTCGAAGTTTTCCATGTTTGTTGTGGTTGATTCCCAAGCTAGATGAATGCTTGCAAGACGGACTGTGTGGTGCATTCGACGCGTCTGCATTCGACGCGTGTCCAGCCAGCCCGCGTCTCTGCCGCCAGAGTTCGAGGCGCTGTTGGATCTGGATGAGCGTCCTCGCGTCTTTTCTCTCGACGACGTCGTGGGTCATGTCGCGCCGCCTGTTCCCATTCAGTGGAAAAGCCCATCGCCGCGCAAAGGCCCCCAGGAGGTGGTCCGCGAGTTTCGCGCTGCTCTCGCTGTCAGCGGTGTTGTCGGCGCACTCGCCCTTCTGCGCGAAAATGCACACACCCCGTACCCACGTCTGGTCGCTCATGCCGTCGTCCATTCCCTCCTCCGTATGGAGGAGCCTCTCCGTGCCGGCGCGTTCCTCAACGCATTTGCCACCGAGCGCACTGCAGTCAAGCTGCCCCGCGTTCACCCTACCACTCTCTCAAAAACAATCGGGGCTCTCATCGCGCTGGTTCCCAAGACACAGGGCCGCCAGGACCGCGTCCGCACCGCACAGCGTCCGGCATTGCTCAGAATTCAGGCCTCGATGGTCTCGGAACCTGCCCTGCGCACTGCCCTCTCTCTCTATCTGCAGGCGAGGAATCTTTTTGTCCCCCGCAAAAGGAAGGACGCTGCAATGATTTTGGACTCTCTCTTTCGCCAGCGCGAATGGGTTCCGGCCGCTCTCATGTTCGAGCTCCAGGTCAAGGACCATCAGCTCCGCAGGAGCATTCCCTTTCTCTTGCGCGCCGAGGACCCTGCCGCCCCACCGCTCAACCCTCATGACCGCCACCACCTCCGTCGCCGTCTCGCCGTCCTCCAAATAGAAAAGGCACGCGTGAGCCCCGCATTCTTCGCTGACCTCTGCTTCCGCATCGCGGGCGTCCTCTCCAGCCTCACCAACCGTCCGGAAAGCCCCTACTACGCAGCCACCGAGGAAAGCCCTGCCCTTTCCCCCGGGCCCAGAACGCCGCTAACACCCCAGCGCGCTCAGCACCATGCCCGCATCGCCGTCCAGGCCCTCACCATTCTCGGCACCCTAATCAAGACCCGCCAGATTCCGTTTGGTAACATCAGTGCGTGGATAGCTACTGTAGGGAGTGTGAGTTTGACTCGCTTTCCGTACATCTCCTTTACTAAGCCCACACAAGCTCGCACCCGGTCTAGATTCAGTATATGTTTACGCGACGGTCGACGGCTTTACCAGACGCGTGGCTGCCCGTGCCCATCTCCGCGAGATCCTTGAGGGATACGCCAACGCTCTGCCGCGTGTACCACATATCTACAGCCAGTTTCCCTTTCCGACCAGCGGCTTCTTGCGGAGGGGTCTCAAGCATAAGATTCCTTTGGAGTCTGTCAGCACGCCTTCGGACGGGGAAAACAACCTGGACGCCAGCGCGTCGGATGGAAAACAGTTAATAGCCGCCGGAGCCTCTGCCGACGACCTACCCGATGAACTCGAGGGTCTCAATCCGGAGGGGATAGACGAGTGGGAACTGAAAAAGCGAATAAGCACCGTCTTGCGTCACAGACGGAGAGTCGAGCTGGCAGCAGAGGCTGGGTCTGACGCCCCCTCGCATTTTCATATCCATGCCCCGCCCGAGGACCCTGTCGAAGCGGCCGACGACAGTCTTATGCCTCCGCCCGAGATGCCCACGTACGAAGCTCTCTTGGGCGTGTTTCTCAGCGGTGGTCTCACCGACAGCGGCCCTGGCCGGCTGTACGCATCCCGCCCGATGACGACAGCTTCTCCAGAGCAAGTGACGAGGTGGAACGAGGGCGCCGCCAAGACGGAAGCAGCGCTCGATGACGCCGAGGAGACGTACCCGCTGTCCCACGGCGACGAGCTCGAAGCAAGCCTGCAGCAGCATTACCACGCGCCGCGCTCCCCAAACAACCCGGACCCCCACGTCCAATACCCCGCGCACCCGCTCGACTTTGACGCGTATCCCGCACCACCCGCCCAGCGGCCCCCGCGCCAGCTCACACGGTCGTACCTCGGCAGCAACGTGCTGGAGCAGCATCGCCTGAAGCTCGCAACGCGCGTCCTCGAACACATGCTGCACCAGCGCAGCCCGCCGCTACCGCCGCACCAATCGTCCGTCATGATGCGCCTCTTGGCCCGGCGCACCGACGTGCTGCGACCCGTGCTCGACGTGTGGGACGAGATATGGGAGGGCGCGGCGCGCGCGCGAAGGGAGGGCGAGGTGAACATGCAAGAAGCGCAGCGGCTCGAAGCGGCCCAGCTTGTTGCCGAGGAAGTCGCACGGAACGAGGATTGGGCTGTGGAAAAGACTGGGTTCTTGCCCCAGCGCGATGTCGGGGAGCATGACGAGTTTGACGCGTCCAGTCGACGTCTCGCCGCGCGCGAGTGGGACAAGGAATCCGATACTTATTATAATAATACGGAAGAGTAATTATCATTAACAAGAGGCACCGATGCGAGGAATCAGTGTGACAATCACGCATCACAAACTCTCCGCTTTCTTTGCACGCCAGCGCCGCGTCCTAAAATCACCCAAAAATTAGGGAACAGAGCGAAAGAGTACCGGAACATTGCTGGGTTCACCGAAATGCCAAAAAGGGGCTCAACCGGGAATTGAACCCGGGACCACTCCCATGAGAACTTACGAGAGTAAGCGGGATGAACCCGAAGGGAGTATCCTACGACTAGACCATTGGGCCAATACAAGATGATGACGTCCTCCAAGTCATATCAGTGCTTTTGGATTGCGCTTCCTGCTCCGACCAGAGTGGTGGCCGTGAGGCCCAGAATCCCAATGATATTGGTGGAAGGCAGGTAAGAGGTGTGTGTGCACACTCTCCGGCATCAATGTGAGGCTCCATGGTGGATATCTAGAGCTATAGGAGTTGACAACGCATCTGCGAAGAGTGGAACCCCCAAAATGTAGGAGGAGAATCTTTTGAGGGTCTGTATTGGACAAAAGCCACCAAAGCTAGGTTGATTCATCGGCATTTATAAACATTCATATACATTCATTGACATTCATTGAAATGTTGAAAAAATTCTGTACATTTGTTGACATGTTGAGAAAAAAATTTGACTTTAGTTTTGGCAAGCTCTAATTTTGAGGTTCGAGATGTCGAAGATGCATGGAAATGTTGATGCCCCGGTAAGGACAATCTCAAGGCCCGAGAGTACGAGTACTCAAGAGTCCTAGCAAGGGGAATCTGAAGACGAATAAACAGTAGCTACTGTTATATACGCGGTGGAGGGGACTATGAGGGGGAATGATTCGGCCGACTGGAGGACTGGAGGTACTCGGGCGAGGTAATCTGCTGAGCCGTCGGGTCGGAGTCGGAGTCGGAGACGGAGGGATATCGACCGGATCGTGCAGAGGTTTCACTCAACACCACAAACAGCAGGGTGAGAGCCTGCAGCAATCCTTCCAAGCGGACGAGATCAGAAGACGTGTAAGCTCGGGGTTGCCTAGGTGTTACGATGTATAGAGGGGTGAAGCGGGGTACCGTGTCATACAACATTACGGAAGAAGGAGGAGAAGGGTTACCGAGTATACAACATTAATTAACAAACTAAAGATACAACATGACCTGGAGGCGTATTTAAACTACTAAAGGTTATTATGTATCTATAAAAGAAAATATCATGATGGTCCAAGTGCAACAATAGCGACTGACCAAAAAGGAAATAGAAGTTAGAACATAAGGATGAAACAATAAGAAAGAAGGCGGATAAACGGGAAACACTCAGTAATTCTTCATTGTAAAACCCGGTTCGAACACAAGGTTCGATGGAGTTTGGTGTGAATAGACTGACACTGTGGGCAAGTCCCATGGCCGTGGTTTCATGGTGTTTGAATGGTGTGGGACCCACACTTGCCATGGCGTTGAAAGGGTTGCACAGGAGAAGTAGATGAGACCAAGATTTGATAGTTCAAATGCGAATGAAGATAAAGATACAACAAAGTTGAATCTTTAACCAAATCCACAACAAACAACCTAATCCTAATGTGCTTTTATCTACAACTACTGCTGAGTTCGTATTGTAATGAGGGGAGCAGGTATTTAAGGGTTTGCTGTTAAGCGTGTGAAGCGTGCGCGTGTGTTCTGAGTGAAATCTGGCTTGGTAACCGAAGTTATAGCACCCTATTTGCAAAGTGGATTGTAAAGCGTCCAAAACTGTATCCCAAATCCCAAATGTATCCAAATCCAAGGCTATACAACAAGCCTGTCACAATTCCAAGTCCCCAACGGCTATACCACAAGCCAAATCCCAAACACAAGGCTATACCACAAGCCAATTCACAAGCCACAGGTTCAATACAATTCACAATCAGTCAGGAGTCAAGGGGTATCGCCAGGGGCGTGCAGAGATTTATATTATAACTTGGTACGGCACTATTCTGAATAGAGTAGTCCTGAGTGACAAGTCCAGATCTGAACCGTGCGTTAAGGAGGGCCGTAACTGGGTGGCGCCTCAATAACCGGGGTGGGATTCTGTACCGTACATGCCAGTTCCCTCTCTAATTTATACTGTACACTATAACACTTACACAGAGAGAATTACACTATCGCGGATAAACGGAGTAGGGGTATGACAGACGATCGGGTATACATGTGTTTAAAATAAATAGAAAAACGAGTCATATCAGTAGCCAAGCAGTCACAGTTGAAATAAGAAAGATTAATGAAACTCCTGAATGTCCATTAGTTGCCTTGGGACTTATCTCGGACTTCGTGTGGTGCTGGAAGTCGAGATTAGTCCATAGGTTCTGAATAGGGCCGTGCCCACAAACAAGATACTCAGAAATGAAATCTACAAGCCCGTAGCTTTCACTGAGTACCCCGCACTTGTTATATCCGTGCAACCTGACTCACTATCTCCGACAATTCCTCCGCCGATTCTGATCAAATCCGGCCGAATCAGCCGCTCCGAGATCTTCGGAATGCTCAGCAACCCTCGGAGTCATCGGGTTATCACGCAACAAAGGCTTACTGTGTATTTCCGTTTATCCGCTCTTATTGTCTCATCCTCATGTTTTACTTCTCCTTCCCCTTTTGGTCACTTGCTATTGTTGCGCTTGGACCATCATGATATTACCATATATGTATTCACAATTACCTTCTCCGTATTTAAGCAGCTAGTTACACTTAGTTGTATAATTAACGTTATTCCATGTTTCCTTTTATGGGCTGATGCCTCCTCGCTTCGTCTCGACTCCGGGTTCAAGTCAACCTGCCCGGACGTCTTTCCCCTTTACTTCTATTGACTTAACTGTCACTTCGATTCGGTTCCGCTCATCTCCGGTTCGCCTCCGGTCCGACCTCCGACTTCCGTCCGGACGACCTCGGGTCTTTGTCCCTCAGTGCTCCTGTCTGCTCTGGCAACTTCACCATCTGCCTGGCTTACCTCTGGCCTCCTTCGGTCCTCGGCTCGGCCTCGGCTCCGGCTCCAGTCCAGATCATTCACCACTTTCTTTCCTCCCTTCCATTCTTCTCGCAGCTGAAGGCTAGACAGTCACATATCTTTAATCTACCTGTGGTGCTTGCGAGATGGCTGACTCCTAGTTTTCCAGTTTGGTTCCGACCTCGGGCAAATGTCCGACTCGGCTGACAGATTCAGTCTTGTCCCCTTTTGGCATCAGTTGTCACGACACATATAACAATCTTCTTGACACTGCTGGCGGCGACGACAGCGACTGGGACGACGTTGAGGACGCCTTCGCATCATATCCTCCGAGAGGAAGGTGTCTTGCAGAGCCACGCCGGTGGTGAGGTTATCTTCAAGCAAATGATCAACGGACTCGCTCCCAGGTACGTCTCTACCTCACTTCTACCTCTCTCCTTTCCCTGCTTAATCACGGACTAGGTGCAGGGATCCCTGCGTCCCCAGCGCTCGCATCCAGGAGGCGAATGACCGGTGGCAGGCACAAATGCCGCTAATTGTCGACATGTACTTCAAATTGAAGCACGACGGCCCGGCCACTCTCAACGACGCGGCGGCATGGTCGCTGGAGGTCTTGTCCTTCTCAGGTACGTGATTTCAATATGTCCTCCTCACTCAAAAGAAACCGATTTCTGTACAGAATGCGGTCTAAAATACTTTTCGCATTCCCCCAGCGCGGCAACCGCCAAAGCAACACTTCTTTCCTTCAGCTATATTGGCACATCACCGGAGCAGCCTGTTCTCGCCTTCCCAATCGCTCTTTTCAAGGTATACCGCCAGCAGCATCGCGTGTGCCCACAATTTAGCATTGATGGACTTGCTCAGACACTTCAGCATCTTCATAAGGTGCATCATTAATTACCAGACTTCTTACGTGTATCTAATCAGTGTTGGATAGGTTCTGTGTACGGCCTATCTTGATGAACAGATCACCACCGCGTATGATACGTACCTTGCCATCATGTGTGGTATCGATGTGCGGGTCACCGAGGCTCTAGGTAGAACGAGCAACTGGTCCACTGAAGGCAAGTAGGGTGGTTGCGTATTCGTGGAGAAGTTGAATGATGGATCGACGGACACATATCCTCCGCTAAAGGAACCTCTGTAGAAAGGGGTACTCGTCGTCTGGAAAGTAGGTTGCTGTGAGCTCGCCGGGGTATTCGGAGGCAATTGCGGTTGCGACGAAGCCAAAGGCGTAGTTGAAGCTTCCATGTAAGCCGAATACGAAGGAGTCATCGCTGAATCGGACCTCAGCTCCACCTTCTGATTTTGATCGCCTCTCTGAACGCCCCTGGATTTGGTTCGAGGGGAGTTCCCAATCGTCGCCCGTGTCATAACTCGAAGCACCGACTGTCGACAGTTTTCCCGTTTGCTTATTCCAAAACTTCGCTGACACAGGGAACTGGTCCGGTGGAGACGCGAAAGCCTCTTCCAACTCCTTGCAATCAATATTCGGCAGCTGGGCAAGGTGCATCCCCGGATTGAGCTGCGACGTCCAATATCTCTGCACTCCTTCTTGGCTTCGCAGCTCCAAAGGATGGCCCAGGAAACCTTTCAGTTTCGACCCAGGGGAGAGTATGTCTAGATGGTTCCACAAGGAGGATTGAGTTAAAGCGGGGGAGGCAGCCTCATAACCGCGATCGGTGAGGTACAACTTATCGACTACTTTGACTCCTCCCTGTAGACGAGACTTCAGCAGGCTATGCGCCCATACGATCTCATTTATCATATCTCGCCCTTTCGAAAAAGCGTCTAGGATCACACCCTTTGAGCTGACCTGGTAGACTTTCGCCGTTCCTGTAAGCTTGCTAAGGTTCCCCAGGGGTAGAGGTAACCTCCAGAGGTACCATCAAAGGTACACGGAGGTAGAGGTAGAGGTCTGGCCATTGTGAAACCTCCCAAACCTTTGACCTTACCTGGGAGGTCCAGAGGTCCAGAGAGGTCCAGCCTATACTCACCTGGATATCTGTTTTCACCACGTCTGTGTGGTGCAGTTGGTCAAGTTCACTCATCTCCTTGCCCTTGTGAGGCCTCGGGTTCAATTCTGCTCCTTGTGCATATTTTCTTGCCACTATCCGTAAGCATGTTGCTATTTATACATATTGATGGCACTTCTCGGCACCTCATCTTGTCCAGAATAATACAAGAAAGGTTAACTAAGAGTAAATATATTGTTCTAGCTGTTAAGTATATACTATAGACACTATACATACGTGTTCCAGTGATCTCTGATGTTCAAATGATGGAAAACCTATGTGCAAAACCTCCGGGTCAGACCTCTGGAGGTCCAAAAAGAGGTAGCGGAGGTATACCTCCGAGGTACGGGAGGTAAGTAGGGGTATACCTCCGGGAGGTCAGAGGTTTTGGAGGTAGAGGTAGAGGTCGGGCCCTTCGTACCTCTACCTTTACCCCTGGGGAACCCTAAAGCTTGCACATCTCTTCGATCATCAGCTGAAGCAAGTCGACCACTTCAAACATGGTAACAGTGACCGTGTTGCGCAGCCTGAAGCGTTTCCGAGATCCATCCGCCAATGTATCGGCTCCCTTATCCATGAAGTCGAACTTGGTGAGGCTCTGAGAGGCTAATTCCGTGCAATGGAAGGCCAGAGGAGTCTCATCGTTTGAATTTTTGAACTCCTCATACAGATACTCCGCTCTGGTCGGCAGACTTTCGAGCTCGTTCTGAGGCAGGTTGGATACCTGTGGAGCGTAGCTGGAAATTTGACTTGAACTGGCTAAAGGCTGATGCAGCCCTTCTCCAGTTCCGAAGTTTGAAGGTCGCGACGAGGGACAAACGGACTGATGCAGTTCGTTGCCCCTTGTTATCCAGTCAGAGGCTGCTGGTCTGTTGAGCCCCGAACCGCTGCAAATCGGAGACACATGGTCATCTGAATGGTGCAGTGAACGTGCGCTACCACACGCTTGCTCACTTGTCATCCAAGGAGCAACTTCTCCTTCTGGGAGAGGGGTGATGTTGGAGGAGAGGATGCTGTTGGCGTCTCTTTGCAAAACTTTGTTTATAGTGCGTGATGAATCTTGAGAATTACACCTCAACGATTCTTCAGACGTTGTCTTTGGGGCTGCGAACACCGCTTTCGGAGTGTTGGCAGTCAAGGCCGCTGAAGATGAAGTAGCCGTCGTCGAAGGAGCTCTTGATGAAAGAGAGAAAGCTCCGAAGACAGAAGGACCAGCGGGTTGTTGCACTATATGACTGGCCACAAACTCTTGCTTGCGAGCTTCGACCAGCTCGCTGGTTTGGATTTCCCTAGACTCTCTGTCGGCACCTTTCTTAATTGATGCTGAATAGGAGGAAAGGGGAGAGGGAGAGGAGAGACTTCTTTCACAGGAGAGACTCTGCGCGATCTAGGTGCAAGAGGATCCTTGTTCAAGCACTGGTAGCCGTGAGTAGAAAGAAGTTGTATGTCGTAGATACTCTGCAGGCGAGTGTCCCGAATGAGGATTAGGAATAGAATCTTCTTCGTCGCCCAAAAGTCCGCTGCTTACAGTGACTTCCGGGTTATTGTGATGTTGACCGGCCAGGTTGACACACGTTCCCAATGTGTCCACCTTTGTGACCTCGCTCAGTAGCTAGACGCTGAGCAGGCCACAAATACTTCTATTTTGATAGAACATATGTAAGGGTCTTCGAGGCCGACGCAGCCTGGCAGGTCAGCTCTTGGTGGATTTAACCTCCCAAGGGCTTCTGGTTCTCCTGGTCGAGAGGAGAGTGTCTATTCCACTCGACGCTGAGCGTCGAGGGAAAGGACTAAGATCCTCGAGCGCTTTCGGATACCGAAGACGCGTAGAAAGTAAAGAAAGAGAGAGAGAGAGAGAGCACGTGCACGTGGTCTTCATGTGTGCTTCTCACAATCGCACAACACGCGAAGAGCCTCAGCCTTTGCTTTGCTTTGCAAAGGCAAGACTATAAGCTAGGAGGAGGAACATCTCCTATTTCCTGAATCGAGCCAGTAGGGCACGAAAGGGAAAGGAGAGAGTTTGATAGGTAAAAAAGATAAAGATCATATTGAAGTACATCAATTATATATCTATGTCGCTTATTTCAGACTCCGACTAGCTCTGCGCCCAGCTCTTGGGTAGCGCTCTGGAGCCAAACTGCAGCCAGCATCGGCCCAGGTCACAGGAGTTGTATTTGAAGAAAAGTGTCAGTTCCTCTAACTGACAACCGCTACTTATACATCGGCTTTACATAGCTTAGTAAGAGCCTCATCTGACTCAAGTAGGACACTTGACTGAAAGTTGAGCCAAGACAAGTCAAGTTGAACATGCCGGATTCGGCATCCCGGATCCAGCTCAGACGATTGTTACCAACAAAGATAAATATTTGGTGAGAGTGTTGCAGTGTGGGTTTGGACTCTACCATTCTCGCATCTCTGACCTTTTGATCCTGTCTATTCCGGACTGATCCTATGCTTACTTACATTTGCTTACTGTTCCCTTTGCTTACTGATCATCTGCTTATTGATCAGCTTACTGATCACCTGCTTACTGATCTGCTTACTGATCACCTGCTTATTGATCAGGCTGACTGAGCGTTATTAATACTGCTTACTATACATGTAGGATACATATATAAGCAGCTAGTTGTAGTCCTGAGTCCTCAGTTCTTACTGTTGACTTCAGGCAAGTACTTACTTCGCATTTTGGCAATACACAGAGTTCTTACTGTTGACTTCAGTCCTCTGTGCCTGCCTGATTCTAACAGGTTATGGGCCCCGGCCTTTGAACATCTCTAAGTCTTTGAGATCTTCATCCATCTGCATTTTCGCATTTTCTGCATCTGCATCTGCATCTCTCCAAGTCCTTATAGTGTGTGTGACCTTTGTAGATAGGAGCACCAACTGTTGGGACAAATCCTCTTTGCGAGGCAGTCTTTGATCCACCAGAAAACAAACGGTAGTCAATCCGTTGATTTTGGGGTTAGAGCCTAAGTGCCTTACAATTGGGTGTTCATTAGCATCACCTACCTACCTACGTATCATTTCTTCTCCATACACACTCCTGAGGACACCAATTGCCAATAGGCATTGGTTCTAGCTTTCTCTTGATTGCACTTGCACGATGTGGCCTCCTGCGATGTCACCTTGTTCCTCTGTTCCTGCTCCTGCTCCTGCTCCTGTTGCTGCCCCTGCGCATTTTTGCGTCTTCTGTGGAGGGCATACCCATTTTCTTCTCCAATGTGACCAGTTTCTGGATCTCACTGGGAAGAAGCCTAAAAAGAAGAAGGGTGCAGCAGCTCCCCATCATTATGCCTCTCATGCGGACATCACCCTCCACTCTTCCTTAGCTCTGGATGACCGATGGACTGCAGACTCTGGTGCAACTTCACACATGACAAATCATCGTGACTGCTTGTTGAACACACGTCGATACAGAGTCCCCATCACGGTTGCCAATGGAGGTGTTGTTTACTCCGAGCTTGTGGGGGAGATCCGTCTGAGACCGCTGATAGATGGGTGCTATGCCCAAGAAGTCATTCTCACAAATGTCCTCTATGTTCCCTCACTTGCTCAAAACCTCATTTCCACCACCTATCTGTCTCGCATTCATGGCTACTCCATTCTCATGCAAGGGTCTGTTATCACCTTTAGCAAAGATGGAGAGACCTACTTTGAAGCGGACATCAATGAGAGGAACCAGGCATTTGTGAGAGAGGCTCCTTCTGTTGGTTCAGCTTTTGCTGCTTCGGTCACCTTGCCTCTTGATCTGGATCTATTGCATCGCCGGCTTGGCCACCATGCTGTTGCGGATGCCCAGAAACTCTTGAGCAAGGGTCTGGTCACTGGTGCGAAGCTCACTTCAACCCAGAAGCCAGATCCGATTTGCGAGCCCTGTCTTGCAGGCAAACTGAACGCTGGTTCTTTTCCTTCCACTGGACATCGTTCTAAGGCTCCTCTGGATTTGGTGCACTCTGATCTGAAGGAATACACGGTCTACACCCGAGAGGGCTGGAGATATCGTGTTCTCTTCATTGATGATCACACAAGCTTCAAATGTGCATTTCACATGAAGCGCAAGAGTGGTACCTTCAATACATTCAAAATCTTCAAAGCTTATGCTGAGAACCATTTTGGACGCAAAATCAAGGAGTTCCAGGACGATGAAGGTGGAGAGTACATGTCTAACGAGTTCAAGAACTACTTGCTCGCTGAGGGCATTGTGCGCCGTCATTCGACGAGGAACAGACCACAACAGAATGGGACAGCAGAGCGCGGTAATCGCACTACCGATGAGCACACTATGGCTATGCTTCATGAAGCCAATCTGCTACCGTCCTTTAGGGCGCTCGCAGTTGCGGCATACATTCATGTTGCTAACATGCATCCAACGTCTCACATTCCGGAGAACACCACTCCATTTGAGCTTTGGTTCAAATGCAAGCCGGACGTGTCACACCTTCGGGTGTGGGGCTGCCTTGCATATGTGCATGTGCAGAAGGATAAGAGGGACACTTCTGGCATTCATTTCCAGAAGTGCATCTTTGTGGGGTATCCTGCAGAACACAAAGGGTGGACATTCTACAATCCTGTCACCAAAAAGATAGTGATATCCGAGCGCGCTGTCTTTGACGAGCGCTACTTCCCTGGGAACAAGCCTTCTATGATGAGGCAATGTCCCAAGACTCCTCCTTCTGCTTTCGTCGAGCTACCTCCTCGTATCAAGCCACAAGTGGTGCATGATGACGGGGGAGACGACGAGGATGATTCTGGTGTTCATCGAGCACCTCCTGCGCCAAATCCCAGTCCTATCGAGCCAGCTCCTTCCCCTCCACATTCCGAGCCTGCCAGCCGTGCTAATTCGCCTCCACCTCCTGTGCAATCTCCATCTCATTCACCATCACCTCCTCCTTCACCTCCTGGCTCTCCAATTGGTATTGCTGCGCGTCGCCGCTATCATGGTCAAGCCACACCACACATGCCTCGCCAGGACTGGTGGACAGTCAGGAAACCTAGCTCAATGGTCTCTGACTCCGAAGATGATGTTGAAGAGCTGTTACAACCAGAGGATGCTCTGCTTGTTGCGCACGAAGGAGATACAGATGATGAGGAGCTTCAAGCTGCAAATGCTGTATCGGTGCATTTAGCTTGTGCTGCTGTTCAGTCTGGCAATCCTCGCACCTATCACGAAGCCCTGCGACGTGAAGATGCACACCTTTGGGAAGAAGCTGCTGTCTCCGAGATAAACTCTTTCTTGGAGAACTGCACCTGGGATGTTATCGATGCACCTCCTGGTGTGAAGCCCATTCATTCGCTCGCAGTGGGTTTTCATCATCAAGCACAAGTCTGATGGCTCCATTGAGCGCTACAAGGCGAGGCTCATTGCAGATGGTCATGGCCAGCGTTATGGCATCGACTACACCGAGATCTTCTCCCCTACATCCAAAGCCTCGACGCTCCGCATCATCTTTGCTCTTGCTGCTCAGCATGAACTCAGGCTCCGTTCTATTGACTTCTCTTCTGCCTACCTAAACGGAGATCTGGATGAGGATGTCTACATGACTCAGCCTGAAGGATTTCCGCAGGGAGAGCGGGGCCAGCTTCTTAAACTGCGCAAGTCACTTTATGGGCTTAAGCAGGCTGGCTGTTGTCATGTCCCCAAATGGTTTGGTGACAGAGCTGATTTGAACTCAAGCGAAAATACTTTCCAAGAAGGTAACAGACTGGGCAAAACATCTGTTGCGGAGCGAAGCGCACAGGATCCCCCACTAGCAGAAAAATGACATAGTTCTCCACGGCCCCGCCAGTGAAGTCACCCTAGCATCATTGTGCCATCACTGTGGATTTATGACATCATTGCTCCGAAATGACCTATGGCCCCACCGTGACTTCACAAAATTATCATAGTGATATCATGGTGGATCCCTGACATCATTGCTCCACAGTGACATCGTAGAATAGAAAAGATATAAATATCCTGTGTTGTAGCCTAGAATAGACAATCAAAATTAGCATTCATCACACCGAAACCACCTGCACCGATCCAACTTATGAAACACCATCGCGCGTGTTTGTAAGTTCAAGACCAAGCAACCGAATTTATTAGCTCTTCGAGGGAGTTTGTAAATTCACCAACCGTAACGACTTCGAATTTACACTTGTACCGACTACATCTGTGAATTCCACCGGCCCCAGGCTGAACTTAGGTACTCTTTAACTAGTGTATTTGAGTTCTATTCGACGAACCGACCTGAAATAAGTTGACGCTTGATTTCAATTGGTAAAACAAAGCATTAATCTCACCACCCAATCCTTGTATCATCGCGATCCTGGACGAGAGCTTCTGTTTTCTGAACGAATTCATTTGCTGATATAAATTTCATCCGCAACCGCACCTCTGGAATATTTCTGGTAACTATAAGTTTCTAGTAGTATTCTACCTTCTCCGCTGACCCTTCGACTATTGCTAGTAGCCTCTACTTGTAGTATTCGACTCTCTGACCCACACCAAATTCAATTGCCAGTCTCGTTAGGATCTCCAGGCCAGGAATCTTAGCAGATCAATTGAATTTCCACCCCCAACAAACCAACAACCACTTCGAGAAACTTACTGATCCGTCGGTAAATCTCGAACTCTTCTCACTTGACACCGGATTCAATTCTTGTGAGAAACTCCTGAACAAAGCCGCTTCCGGAGGACCTCACGTATAACAAATTATACGCTTGACATCATTGGTGACCACCGCAGGGGTACTTAATTGAATCCCCTTGTCAAGTAAATTTTTATACGTCCCACACCCAAACTCTACACATTCCGACCACCTCAGCTTCTCTCCTACCGACCGAACCATGCATTTCCCACCAAACCCACCGACAGAAGGGATGAATCCATTGATCCCAGAATTGCCACCCGTGGCATCAACGAGCCAGATCGCTACGTTATCACAGGAATCACGACAGCATCAACAGCGACCTACGTCACCAAAGGCACAGTTCGCTTATCCGACTCGTGATCCGAACCTTCCCTTTCCAAAAATTCACTCATCAAGGAGGCACTCTCCATCACGTCAGCCTTCATTCCCTGACCTGATGAACGTGCACCATGACACAGATGGGGATTATTTGGCAGACCCAAATTCTGACGATTCAGGTTCTGAATCATCATCGTCATCCTCTGATGAACCAACACCGCCTACGCGCATGAAAGCAGCATTGCCTATCTTTGGAAGTACTAGGACAGTGTATGATATGCCTATGCGCGGAAGCCGTGATGCACCAAAAACATTCCATGGATCGCATTCAGAAGTGGAATACTTCATAGCACATTACGACAAGTTGCTCGTAAAGTTCCATGTAACCGACCCGCATGATCAGTGTACGAGTATCATCGACTACTGTTCTACCGACGTGCAAGGGTTCATTCGTGCCTCTGAGTATTTCCGGAAGCACAATTGGCCCAAGCTACGTAAGGAGATACTACGGTACTATGATGCTGATTGAGCCATGTCGCGTTATAAGCCGGGTGATATTTCCACGTACACTCTCAAAACCTCCAAGAAGCCCTTCCATAGCCTGACTCAATGGAAAAAGTACTTTATCAAGTACCGGACCATGGGAGGGATACTCTTGCAAAGAGGGCTCCTGACTCGAATGAACTATAATGTTTATTTCTGGTTAGGAATTCATCAAGACCTACGTCCCTTACTCGAGCAGCGCATCCTCCAACTTAATCCCAGACGAGATCCCAGCCGCCAATTCTCTGTAAAGGAAATCAGTGACGCGGCTGAATGGTATTTCCGCCGCAACCGTGCCGAAGCCATGGTTATCAACGCGGCCGATTACGGGATTGATTTGGACAGTGATACTTCGAACAATGATTCTGACTGAAATGAATCTGAGGACAGCGATGACTCAGATTACGAAATTTACCGAAAGAAGCATCGCGCGAAGGTTAAGGAACGTAAGAAGAAAGAGAAGGACAAGAAGAAGAAGAAGACTTCTTCAACCTCAGGTCTCAGTTCCACACGACTAAAGACTACGGGCACTGCCGAAGAGGTGTCAGGTCTGATTCAACAATTAAACCAGATGTCGTTGACTGACCCTGAATATCCGCCGGTGTATTATAAGGTGTTAGCATTAGACACCACTGGAGTCGCTGCAAAATGTGTCCAGCCTCCACGAATTAATACACACCAGGGAGACCAGTCCCAGCGGAATCCACCTCGCAATAAATAGGGTTCCCCAGGGGTAAAGGTAGAGGTACGAAGGGCCCGACCTCTACCTCTACCTCCAAAACCTCTGACCTCCCGGAGGTATACCCCTACTTACCTCCCGTACCTCGGAGGTATACCTCCGCTACCTCTTTTTGGACCTCCAGAGGTCTGACCCGGAGGTTTTGCACATAGGTTTTCCATCATTTGAACATCAGAGATCACTGGAACACGTATGTATAGTGTCTATAGTATATACTTAACAGCTAGAACAATATATTTACTCTTAGTTAACCTTTCTTGTATTATTCTGGACAAGATGAGGTGCCGAGAAGTGCCATCAATATGTATAAATAGCAACATGCTTACGGATAGTGGCAAGAAAATATGCACAAGGAGCAGAATTGAACCCGAGGCCTCACAAGGGCAAGGAGATGAGTGAACTTGACCAACTGCACCACACAGACGTGGTGAAAACAGATATCCAGGTGAGTATAGGCTGGACCTCTCTGGACCTCTGGACCTCCCAGGTAAGGTCAAAGGTTTGGGAGGTTTCACAATGGCCAGACCTCTACCTCTACCTCCGTGTACCTTTGATGGTACCTCTGGAGGTTACCTCTACCCCTGGGGAACCTTAGCAATAAACAGCAGCCACCGCCTTCTTCCAATGCCGCCTCCACATCTACACCCGCAACTTATCCAAATAGCATTCCCGTGGTGAAAAACGAGACCTCTGGATGCTATGGATGCGGTCAAGACGGACACCGCATTGGAGAATGCCCTGCGGTCCAGGACCTGATGAAGAAAGAAATCATTCGGGTAGATGAAGATACGCGGAAGCTACGCATGAAGGACGGGTCGTTTATTCGTAGAGGGCAAGGTGAAACATTAGTGCAAGCTGCAACCAGGCTGGCTGCACCACGCGTAATGTTCACCAGCTTCGCAACCCCTCTCACGCGACCTGACTTCAAGCCGGAGTATGCCAACACAAGTACGACCATCCCTGACTGGGAACTGGACACTGAAACGGAAACGTATGAATCCGAGGATGATCAGCAGGCACTCAACGCACATTGGTACGTGGCTGCGAGTGACTCTGAAGAATTATCTGAGGATTGCGGGGAGGTCTACTTGACAGTTCCGCATCACGATGAATCTTCACCCGAAGAGGAATTTCAGGTAAATGCCGTGGAGCGAACAGTGCCTAGCACTCGCACTGCACGCGCACTGCACGAAAAGAAGTCTTTGACAGCGTCCAACTGCCGCGCCGTGACAGACCCCGCGACAACGCCAGGCCTGAACCCAACAGGGTGGTTGACATTAAAGCGCAACCTAAGCGGCAGTCGAATGACATAGCACCTCCTGCCGAGAAGGATCCACTTCCGCCGTTAACTCCGGTTGACGTCAGACAACCACGCGAGGTTGATGTTGACATGGAAGTTGACTCGCCCGAGGTTCAGCAGGATAAGCGGAACCGCAAATCTAAAAATTCCCCAGAAGCACATACCTCGAAGTCACCACCCGAGGTTGCGCGCGTCAAAGACCTGCGGAATGAAACACAAGCTCCAAATGCCCACGGGAGGCAGTCAGATATTCAACACTCGGTAAGTATACCTTCTATGGTGGACCGAATGCTGGACTTGACATTCCCTTGTTCGGTAAGAGAGGTCTTTGTATCCTCCAAAGAAGTCCGAACAGCATTCTTGGACGCCATACGACTCAAAAACGTCAAGGCAGTCCTTCTGGGTAAAGGGTCCGATATTCCGGTTGTGGCAAACTGGAACTGGCCGCGCACAGACGGTGTTTTGATTAAAATTGAAGTCGAAACTGGTGGAAGGCCCATTGTTGCCATTGTTGACACTGGCTCGCAATTGGACGTTGTACGTTCTGATGTGGCCACACTTAGAATTCAGCGCCCCGTTGACATGTCTCGAGCGCAGAGTATGAATGATGCCAACGGGGGCAAGGGGCAGCTACAGGGGTACATTAGCGACATAGACTTCAATTGCGGAGGAGTCCTAACCCGTACTGACCTATGGATGTCACAGCAAGCCCCATTTGAACTGTTACTGGGACGCCCATGGCAGCGCGGAAATCTCGTCAATATCGAGGAACGCGACGAGGGGACTTATCTGGTATTCAAGGACCGCGAAACGCGACAGCCCAGTTATGGACTTTTAGCAATCCCATACGAACAATGTGGCGAGATGGTTCCAAAACAGAGCCTATCCATTATCCTTGACGGTGAAGCCTCGACATTACTAGCCCCGACAAAAGATTTAGTCACGCCCAATTTCCAAGCTGTAGGACCGCAGCCGACATCCATGAGACGCGACCCAGATTTGGCCTAACTTTTCACCGGAAAAGACGGATAAAAGAAGCCGCGACACAAGAAAGATCTGCTGAATCCCCTGATGCCGCGCCGCTTGAAACCACGAATCGGAACGCGTCAGTAAACCAAACCTTGGTGGACTTATGCTTGAAAGAAACAGCACAAGAACATCCGAGAGAATCTGACTCGGAGCCGATGTCCTATACACAAGTCTCCACACTTGGATTAGTGTTGGTGATGAGTTGGATCGGAAGCGGCATATTTTGGGCAGTTAATCGCTTGCAAGGGACAGGTCGGACCAAGCAGGCTGAATCACACTGCGGGCAAGCGCCATGACCGTGGGTTCATGGTGTTTGATTGGCAGAGGTACGACACTTGCCATGGCGTTGGCCAGGCGTTGGACAATTTTCTTTGTTCTTTTGGCAGTGTGTGAACGTGGCATGCCTTCTGCGGCTTGATGTCGGGAATCACTCCGGCGATCAACATTGAACTTGGTCATTCTAAGCACTTCTCCGTTTCAACCTCAATCAACGCGGGAAATATTCTTATCGACACCATAGCCTAGTTTAGGAATGGCCCTCCACTTGCAATAGCTTTTTTGAGGATTTGTTGAGGCGCAGCCAATTTTACGGGGCACCAGGGCTGATGCCGCATGCAGGTCGCATACAGACTAAATTCGACGGGCAGAGGAAATAAGGGCTATCTTAGAGAGTGGAGTAGTTTTCTTACCTTCTACATATTTGCCCAGCTGTTTACAGAGTAAACTACCGTCTTTTATGTGGTGTTCGAGACAAAATGGGGAACTTTGCCGCGGGTTGAACTCAAGTGCCGCACTTTCCCACGCTGACAAGAGAACAAAGACATTTGTCCAACGCCTGGCCAACGCCATGGCAAGTGTCGTACCTCCGCCAATCAAACGCCATGAACCCACGGTCATGGCGCTTGCCCGCAGTGTCAACAAACCATTGTTCCGAGTACAACCAGCCTGAATACAGACCTGAGCAGTCCTCATCCTGTAGCATCCAGGAAGATGCCAACGGAAAGAAGGACGAAGAAGGGAACACAGAGAAGGGGCAAAATCAGTGGGAGCCACGCGATGATGCAGGCCCCACTGACGAAGGACCCGTACCGACCTGTCACCCGCTAACTCAAAGTGGAAACCCCGCGTCCACGCAAGATAGGCGCGTGTCGATCCAAACGACAGCTGCTCCAAAACAGCTTGACTTGGCATTGACTCCGCAAATGTCCATTCACTCCGCCTTTGGACTCCTGGCACCACTAATCAAGCACGCGTCTCTCAAAAACAGAGTGCAGTATACTGAAATGTGTGAATTAGGACTGGTAGTACTCCTCTGGGAAAGCATCTCACAAGCTTCTACGCAAGAAAACTGGGAATGCATAGCGCGGAAGTTGGCGCGCACACTCCAGGCAACCCTGTCAAATCTTGAAGGCCCCACGGATGAAAGCTCCATTCCGATCTGTCAAACGCCAACCCAAAGGGGAGACACCGCGACCACGCGAATTAAGCGTGCGTCGAACCCGCATGCGAGTGCTCCACGACAGGTTAATTCCACGATAGCCTCTATAGACTGTGACCACACTTGGCTCGAAGTGTTGACAGCTCAAATCAAAAACTCACTCCTCCACCTTGAAATTGCGAGCGAGTTCCGGAATAGGGCATCCTTCGCAGAGCTATTCGAGAAAGATAAGCCAACGCAGGAATCGGGACGGGGCCAAGATGAAGACCGACATACCTCCATCTTGAAAATAGATTCACGAAAGAGGAGTCAAACCTCCTCGCGTTCGTTGGGTAAGTCCGCGAGCTCCGTCAATGCTGTGCTAACACGATTTGAAAACACCGAAGTTCCGCCAAATGGAGGTTTGTCAATTAGAGAGCACAGAACTCCACCCAGGATTTGCATGACATTCACCCACGTGGTGCGCGTCACAAATCCATCGGGGGTTTTGCCCATCCGAATTCAGAAAAGCAGGATTCGGAACACAAACGCAATACACAAGGAGACTTTAATTCATAAGACCCCAAACTTTGATGGGAAAATAATGAACAAAAACGGAAGACAAGGTATCCATGAATCCGTGAAGGGTTTGCATCAGCGAACTTCTTCGGCATTCTGTAAAAGAAATCTATACGGACTTGGAAGCGTGCAAACAGAATACGCACCTGCCAAAACAAAGGACTGGGGGACGCGAATCTGCATCCAAGCATTCCCCGATGGTGCAGGATGCTTGTTAAGCCTGGATGACGACACACGCACGCCGGATTCGCAAGAACTCGGTAGACGGGATCCGCCGAGAACGATATATTTGAGTTCCATGGATATTTTTTTGCACGCAGTTGATGCACGCAATCACAGCGACAGACACTAGGCAAGCGAAGCGCCCTGAAACAGTTCAAGCAGATGAAACAGTCGTACAAACTATAAACATACCGGCGGAGTGCGCAGACTTGGACATCCGAAAAAGGACTAAAACAACTCCAAACAAGGCGGCGTTGCCCCTTGATAACGCGCTAAATTCAAAAGGACAGTGGAGAGCGTCAATGGAAAACGACACGCAACTCCCCGACGCTCCGCCGACGCTGATAGCGTACTTACCCGAGGGTTTGGGGATGAAATCCGAGCCGCGTTTGGAAATCATTACCTTAATCTCGCGATCCACCGAGCCTGGACCACTCCTGGAGATTCCACGACCTCCTAAAAAGGAATGGCGGTGGCGACAGGCACTCGGTGAGTTTGAAAGGTTCGTCTATTGGACGTCGGCCTCGAGCAAGCTTGAGCTCCTTGAAAAATTGTGTCATTGGGGGTGGAGTACAATATATATAGTGGACGAAAATCCTGCGCGGGGCCTTCAACAAACAAACGAAATAACCACCACACACCAACGAACCTTTGAAACCCCAAACCCAACTATCATGCTCATCTACTCTTCGGCTGCAACCCCTAGAGATCATGGTAAGCGTACGGCGACTCCGAATAATCGAGCCCCCACTTACCGAATCCCTTCCCTCCCCTCCGACCCTTCCATTCCTATTCCGCTCCCCACGCTTGCCCCGCTGCCCTGCGACGTGCTTGATCGTCGTCGTACTGGTGCGTTCGGTCCCGTGGATCCGCGTCCCCGTGGGTCGACCCCGATCGAGCGTCTGGCAGACGCGACACATGGTCAGTGGATGCTACATCGCCATGGTCAAGACTTACCGATCCGTCCCGTGAATATAGTCGCACCTCAATCGCTATATTCGGGATGTGAGTATCTTGACCACAATCAAGAAGTGCACAAACTTACGGTGCTGAACGCACGGATGTTAGTGCACAACCCCCAGACTGGACTCCCCACCATTCGCACCGGACACGCCGAGGTCGAGTTCTTCCCCGCGCCCGCTGACGGCCGCACCTGGCCCTTCGAGATGTCATACGCTGTTATATACCGAGCCGACGGAGGGGAAGACGGAACCGGAGCCGGCCGAGTATCGGCCGAGAGGAAGACCGGAGTGTCGGAGATATATGTGAACGCCACAGAGGAGCTGGGCGCACAACTACCTGGGTGACTCGAGGCAGGGAGGACAGGGAAGTGGTTCGGGTTCGGAGACCGGAATCGGAACGACTCAGTTACTTGCGGAGGAAGTGCGAAGCAACGTTAATAATCAAACTGAGGAATACAAAGGTAGACTACGGTACTTATACTGGAAAGGTTATTATGTATACATATAAGGAAATATCTGATGGTCCAAGCGCAACAATAGTGAAAGTCCCAAAGGGGAAGGAGAATATAAACATGAGGTTAAAACAATAAGAAAGAAGACGGATAAACGGGAAACGCTCAGTAAGCTTCATTGCGTGAAAACCCGAGAAGGAACACGAGGTTGATGTGGTGTTTCCGTCGGCCGAGTTCGGCGGAGCCGTTCCGTCGGCCGAGTTCCGAGGGTTCCGAGCACGGATATAACAGTATCCCCCTCTTGCGTTCCTTGCCCACGAGGAACAGTGAGCATAGGTAACCTGCAGGAGGTGATGACCGGAAGTGTGCCGAGGAAGAATGATGGATGGCGTGGGGAGATCAATGATGGCACGTGGAGCTATATATAAGGATCGCGTGAAAATTCATCTTGCCTCAAAACCATCATGTCCTCTTCCAGCTCGCCCGCCCCGAACGCCGAACGCAAAGCCCGCCGTGAGCGGAGCCTGTCGCCCGAGTCGAAGGCGAGAGCGGAGAAGAAGGAGAGAAAGAGGAAGCGTGAGGAGCGCGAGCGCCGGATCCGCCAGGAGGTCATGGACCAAATGGCGGCGCAGCACGCCAAGGACACGGCGGCGATCACGGCGGCGTTTGCGGAGACGCTCAAGGGCAACGTCGCCACGAGCCGCGCTCCGAAGCCGAAGGGGCGGATGGAGGGTCCGAGTCGCATCCCTGCGTCGTCGTACGACGATGCGGAGGACTCCGGGTCCGAGCTCCGCCGCTCGGCGTCTCCGGTGGTGAAGCGGGAGAAACCGGAGAAGAAGGAGGAAAAGCGGAAGTTGATCGTTCCGCCGCAAGGTGCGTGACAGTCGGCCGAGTTCGACCCGGAACTAACTTGTCGTACAGAGTGTTCCGAGTGCCGGAAACGCGAGGAGACCTGTCGGCTCGAGCCCGGAAAGCGTCAGTGCATCCGGTGCTCGCAGCGGAAGGTCAAGTGCTCGCTGATTCCGGCCGAGCCTCGCCGGAGCGCTAAGCGGAGCGGGAAGGAGGTTTTCGACCTCGACTCGGAAGAGGAGCCGTTGGCGAAGAAGAGGAAGAAGGTGGTGTCGAGGAAGACGATCGCCTCGGAGGACGATTCCGACAACGAGGGTGTTCCGGCGTCCCGGCCGACCCGGTCCGACGACAGTCGGGCCCGGATCCAGGAGTTGGAGCGCCAGGTGCAGGATCAGGGGCGCGAGCTCCTGAAGTTGAAGAAGGAGCGCCGCCGGGACCGGATCCAGTTCCGGGCGCTGGTGGAAACCCTGGGGCACAAGATGGGAGCGCCCGGTCGTTCGGACACGGGCACGGCCGTACAGGGGCATCAGCGGGCGATCGGGATATTCTCTCGGCTTGACCGGGAGATGTCTCCGGTCGGCGCCGACTCGATGTCGCGTCGGCTTTTGTTCGAAGCGTCGGCCGACGAAGAGGAGGTCGACGCAGGGCCTGCGCCGAAGCCGGCGTCGCAGGTGAAGGAACGGACGAAGTGGCCGGCCGACTTCCGGAAGGTGAAGCCGGAGGAGAAAGCCGGGCCTTCGGCCGAGGGGCCGCCGGAGGCGGGGGGATCGGGTGGAGGCGCCAAGGCCGTCGTCGAGAAAGCGGACAAGCCGCCTATCGAGACGATCAAGAAGGCCTCCGGGTCTTCGCCGAGCACTGTGCGGAGCTCGGACGTCGACTCCGACGATTCGTCCGACTCGGAGAAGCCGCCTCCGAAGAAGCGCACTCGGCCGGAGGAGTCGAAGGAGGAGAAGAAGACTGTGGGTGACGCGAAGGGGAAGGGAAAGGCGTCGGCGGAGGAGAAAGGAGACGACGGAGCCGGACCGGCCGACAAGCCGTCCACCGTCTGAATGGACATCCGCGTGCCCCGCGTAATAAGGGCTTTTATTTGTACTTGTATTTTTGTTTTGTTTTTCTTGAATTGAGTCGGCCGAGTGGCCGGAATCGGAAATCGGAAAGGAAGTGAGAAATAAAACAAGGATGAGATAAGATCAATAGTCCGGACCGGGCTTCTTCGGATATTTCCGATGGAAGTTGTCGACGTGATCTGGGGCATCAACATCGTCGGCTCCGACCCAGGAGTATTGTTCGTCCGTGTTCTCGTAGCCAAGCCATTCCACGTAATACCGGAGCGGAACCTTCTTGAAGCGGCGATCGAGTTTCGAGTCGACGATTTGCTTGACCTCGTAATGAGGTTCCCCGTCGTCATCGATTTCGACCGCGGCTGGAGGCTCGTCCTCACGGTCGGGGAATGGGTTTGGGAAGTGGGGCTCGAGCTGCGAGACATGGAAGACGGGATGAATTTGTCGGAGATTCGGCGGAAGACGGAGGGTATAGGAAGCGGCCGAAGGTTTCGCAATGATCTCGTACGGACCGAGCGACGTCTCCGAGAACTTCGGAGTCGGCCGAGTGGTCTTGATGTACTTGGTCGTGACGAACGCCGATTCTCCGACTTGCATCTTCGGATCCGGAGACCGGACCTTGTCCGCGGTTTCTTTGTAGCGGTCTTGCGCGAAGATGAGCTGCTCCCGAAGGAACTGATGCAAGTCTTGGAGATCCACGGCGTAGTCCTTTGCGTACATGTTAGCGACATCACGTTCCGGATGAATGGTAATTGCCGGATTGTATCCCTTGTTCGCGAAGAACGGAGAGATTCCGGTCGAAGCGTTCGGCGAGTTGTTGAGCGCGAATTCTCCGAGCGGAAGCAACTCGTGCCAGTTGTCCTGCTGGTACGAGGTGTACATCCGGATGTATTGCTCGATAGTCTGATTCATCCGTTCGGTTTGGCCGTCGGCCGAAGGATGATATCCGGAGGTATAATGGATCTCCATGTCGAGTAGAGCTCCGAGGGACCGGAAGAAAGCCGAGATAAACTCGGAGCCTCGGTCGCACGTAACATGCGACGGAACTCCGTGTTTAGAGAAAACGTGAATAAGGAAGAGTCGGGCGAGCTCGGGCGAGTCGATGTGCGTGTCGCACGGGATGAGAATGACTTGCTTCGAGGCTCGGTCGACGATGACGAGAACGGTGTCGTAAATGCCGGAAAGGGGAAGTTGCTCGATGAAGTCCATTGAGATAGAATCCCAAGGACGGAGCGGAACCGGAAGAGGCTTCAGCAGGCCGTAAGGCCGGTGCCGAGGCTTCTTATTGCGCTTGCAGAGAATACACGAGCGGCAGTAGTCCCGGACGAAGGTCCGCATCTCGGGCCAGGTGTAGTCGCGTCGGATGAGTGTGAGCGTCCGATTCTGACCAAAATGACCGGAGAGCTTGTGATCGTGCAGATATTGACAGACACGTACTCGTAAACCTTCGGAAGTACCGGAAACTAGCGGAACGTAAATCCGGCCGTCGAGACGGAGAAGACCGGAGGTGTCGGTAGTCCAGCGCGGATCACCGGAGGCGGCGGCGGAAAGGCCGACGACGGCGGCGGGATCCTCGGAGAGGTGTTCGCGGATATCGGAGTGGAGCTTGTCGAAGTCGGCGATTACCGAAGCTCGGAGAACGATCTCCTCGAGGAAAGTAGCTCGGAGCGACGCGGAAAGTTGATCTTGGGTGAAAATCGGACGGAAATTTTGCGGATTCACCCGAGCGTAGGTACTATCCCCCTCTTTTGGGTAGACGTCCCATCGTCTAGTCAAAGCGTCGGGTTTACCTCCGAGTTTACCCGGCCGGAACCGGATTACCATGTTAAAATGGCAGAGGTATTCGGACCACCGGACTTGCCGACGCGTGAGGACTTTCGTCGTGGCAAAGTATTCCAGGTTCTTGTGGTCCGTGACAACGTCGACAGGGAAGGTAGAGCCCTCGAGATAGTGGCGCCAAGTACCGAAGGCGTCAAAGATGGCGAGCAGCTCCTTGTCGTGCGTGTCGTAGTTGAGCTCGGCCGGGCCGAGCGTCCGAGACCGGAACGCAACCGGATGGATTTCACCGTCGTCGCCTTCAATGGAGAGGATGGCGGCGGTGGCGTAGTCGGAAGCGTCCGTTTCGACAGTAATCTGCCGACCCGGAACCCAGTGGTGAAGGACCGGGGCTTCCGTGAACGCCCGCTTGAGAGTGTCGAAAGCGGTCTGGCAGTCCTCGGACCAGGCCCACCGGATATTAGACCGGGTGAGCCGGGTCAAAGGAATGCAGATGCCGGAGTAGTTGAAAATGAAGCGCCGGTAGAAATTGGCGAAGCCGAGGAAGGACTGAACGTCCCGAACCTTCCGAGGCGTCGGCCAATCCATGATAGCCTCGATCTTGTCCGGAGCCATGCGGAAACCGTCGGGCGAAAGGATGTAGCCGAGGTATTCGCAGGTGGTGACGCTAAACTCGCACTTGGAAAGTTTGCAGAACAGGCCGTTGGCCCGGAGTCGCCGGAGCACTTCCCGGACATGAGCCGAATGTTTGGACGGATCGTCGGAGTAGATGAGGATGTCATCCAAATACACGACGACGTTGACGTCCAGAAGATCGGCGAAGATGGTGTTCAAGAAACGCTGAAAAGCGGCCGGAGCATTGGTGAGGCCCTCGGGGACTACCCGGAACTGGTAGGACCCGTAGCGAGTGCGGAAAGCGGTTTTCGGCTCGTCGCCGTCGGCGATCCGGAGAAGATGGTAGGCGTGCCGGAGATCAAGCTTCGTATAAACTCGTGCCCTTCCGGGAGCGTCGAGGAGATCCGAGATCAGAGGAAGGGGGTAACTATCCTTCTTCGTGATCCGGTTTAATCCACGGTAGTCGACGCAAAGCCGGAGAGAGCCGTCCTTCTTTTTGGCAAAGAGAATCGGAGCTCCGTGACTGGACCGAGACGGGTAGATGAACCCCGCCTTCAGGTTCTCGTCAATGAACTTCCGGAGAGCGGACAGCTCCGTTTCGGAAAGGGAGTAGACGTGGCCGATCGGAGGAACTTCACCGCCCTCCGTCTCAATCTTGAGGTCAAACTCGCGATGAGGCGGAAGATTGTACGCCTCCTTTTCGGAGAAGACGTCGGCGAAATCGTGATACTCCGAAGGGATGCCGGAAAGATCGGGACCCTCGGCCGAGGCGGCCCGACCCTGCAGGTCGTCTAGAGCACAAGCACGAAGGGTGTACTGGACAGCACTCTTATCCCGAATGATAGAGGAGTAAGCGGCAGCAGATACGAGCGACACAAGTGGGGGCGTAGAGAACGGACGAGGCTTAGGAGCCTCAGAGGGAGCCGGAGGGTCCGGAAGTACCGGAACGACCGGAGGGTCCGGAAGTGATCTCGGAATGTCGACCGGAATCGGTGGAGGTTCGGAGAGCTCCGGGGCGTCGTCCATAGAAGGACCGGGAAGTTCCATAGAAGGAGCGGGAAGAGGCGAAGACGTCGGGGGGTTCGGTGCAGGGTTTCCGGCCGGAGGTCGCGGAACACCCTCGTCCGTAGTCGGAGCTACCGAGGCGGGATCCGGCATATCTGCCGGTTGTGTCGACACAAAAACTCGGGAGTGATCAGGACGGAAAGAGATTTTGGCTTCGGCCCAGTTAATCAACGGATTAATGCGGGTGAGCCAATTGTATCCAAGAACGAGATCACAAGGAGAATCGAGACGGGTGACGTAAAATTCCATAGGGTGGACTTCGCCGGAGGGGAACCGGATAAGCAGCCGAAGCTGTCGGTTGATGATTGATGAAGAGCCGTCGAGATACCGTAAACGGACCGGATCTACCGCATAAGGGACAAAATGATTCAATTCACAGACTTTCAAAGATATAAAACAATGAGAAGAACCGGAATCAACGAGTGTCCGGAAGCGGGAGATGAATCCCGACGCAATTCGAGATAGTACAGAGGGGAGCATGGTTGAGCATGACTCCACCTCGGAGGCCGGAATGTTCGGCCGAAGCGGAGAGAGATCGAGATCGACGTAAAGGGCATTAGGGGAAAGAGCGGACGCGTTGAGATGAACCTCGGGAATCACCCTGGAGTCAACGCAACTCGGAACGGGCGAGGAAGTTTCCGAGTTGCTTAGACTTTTTTCGAGTCCAAGGAAGAGAACTCCGAAGCGAGGCGAGAGAACCGAGCATGAAGCGACTGGGAGCGCTTATTGCAGTCGGCCGCGACATGACCTTTACCGCCGCAATACATGCAGAGGTTGTTCTTCCGTCGGAAATCACGCTCCTCATCCTTGATCTTCCCGTCCTTTCCGAGCTTATCGGCGTAGGGCTTGGAACCGCCCTCCCCGGACCGAACCGGGGGCGAGCCGCCGCCCGACTTCGGACCCTTCGGGCCCGATGGCTTCGGGCCGGAAGGAGGAGGATTCGAGGAAGGGTTGGAAGATGATGAGCGATGCTTGTCCTTCCGATCTCCGGAGGGCTTGCCCGAGGCTCCGGACTGATGACCGGAGCCGGAGTTCGGAGGAGGAGGATCGCGTTCGCGTTCGCGTTTCCGTTCGGACTCGCGCTTCCAGTACCGGGTGTCGACACGCTGAGCGATCTCCTTGATGCCGATCAGGGTGTTGACGTAATCCCGATGAGCCATCTCGTCTTTTATGCGACGCGGAAGGCCTTCGTAGAACTGGAAGCGGAGCGCGTTGTCACCCCAATTGGTGAGCACCGCGAGCCGATTGAACGAAATGAGATAAGAGGTGATGGTGTCCGTGGGCTTCATCCGGCATGACCGGATGGCCTCCTCCGCGTCTCCGACCGGGTCCTGCGGACCGAAGTTGTTCTGCAGCTCCTGGATGAAAAGTTCGAAATTTCCGTCCCAACTCGGAGGCTGTCCGGACCGGTCATAAAGGTTCGGCTCGAACCATTGAGCGGCGGTGCCTCGGAGATAAGACAAGGTGTAGAGAATCTTGTCTTCGTCGGTGGCGAAGTCCTGAGGACGTTCGGCCGTGTGGAGGAAAATTTGGATGAGGAACGGAGAGAGCTTGGCAGGATCGGAACCATCGAAGACATCCGGGTTCCGGAGGTTCGACCGGTTCGACTTCGGAGTGCGGGACTGGTTCGCGGAGAGGAGGGACATAGCATGTCGGAACGTGTGAAGGGTCTCCCGAAGCATGGTATCATGAGCTTCGTCGTAGGAGTCGGGCGATCTCGCACGACGCCGACGTGGGGGACCTCCACCTCCGCCTCCTCCGCCTCCGCCACCGGGTCCTCCGGGGCCCCCGGGGCCGCCGGGAGGAGCCGGATTTCCGGGGTCTCCACCGTTACCTCCGCCGGGCCCTCCGCCGCCACCCCCTGCGGGGGAGCCCGGAGGATCCGCGGAATCATCATCTCCTCCGTCACTACCTCCGCCCGATCCGCCAGATCCTCCTGAGCCATCGCCTGCGTCCGACCCAGGTGTGCCGGGGCGACTGGGGAGCGATGATGGAGGAAGCGGAACCGCGCCTGCAGCCTGGGTGGCTGGCGCTGGCGAAGGTGAAACGGGAGCCGGTCCGTCGAAAGCTGCATCTTCCGGGATATTGAAGGGAATTCCCGGAAGGTCCCGAAACGCCCGAGGGTGAGGGGACGCCGGATACGGAACTCGGTACTCCGGGCTGTGGGCCGGAGTAGTGACCAGGCCTGGAACATGGACCGGAGTGACGAGCGGAGCAGGAGTGGACCGAGAGCGAGAATGAAAAGTGGAAACATCAGGTTGAGTGGAGCGTCGACGGTTTGGATCGGTCGGATGACCGGGATCCGTCAACGGAGGAGGGGAGAGGTGAACCAAAGCGCTGAAAATACGGGAATGACGCCGGCCCCGATTCTCTGCATCGGAGTGACGACGTTCAGCACCAGGAACAGGAGTGAATGGAATAGACATAGCCAGCCAGATAGGTGAGTTTGATTATACTGTTATATACCGAGCCGACGGAGGGGAAGACGGAACCGGAGCCGGTGTGAGGCTGGTGTTTGTGCTACGCACTGCACACTGCCTCATGGCCCCTCCTAACCGATCCTGCGAATCCATATAATCGCACCCGACAATCCGCTTCCCGATGAGGAAACCAGATTTCCCGATTTGGCCCAATCTCCTGGCTCGGGAGATTGTTCATAACGCCTCACTTTTCGCATTCGACACCGTCCAAAGTACTCCCAAAGCACTCCTGGACGCTGTCTGCACCCATTGAACCAACCACTTATCCCATTCCATCCGATATTTCCACAAAGCACCAAAAGGCACTCGAGCCCTCTTGGACTGGTCAAAGGCCGCGCGGCCTCAGCACCACCCCGAGTTCTCCCCGCCCAAGGTCGCCAGGGGACGCGCGTACCCCGCCAACGAACAACCAATCGGATATACTCTAGCCTCGTGTCGAGCCTGTCCATGCGGTACAAACCGCAGATTTGCTGGCTTTCCACTTCCTTGGCTAGGAGAATTGCTGAAATCACGTAATTCACCCGCCTCCTCGGGCAGGAATATGCGTGTTCCCTTCGCCTAGCCCGACCAGGCCGGCGCGCATCCCCAAATAGCCATCTCCTGAGCTGGGAGGACGACCATGACGTTCCAGACCGCGGTGCACCATGTGCTACCAACGGTTGGAGGGACGCGTGTCGGTCCAGTACGGCATAGAGAGAAAGGTATAAAAGGGAGACGCGAGAAGCGGAAGTAGTCAGTCAATTACTGGGCTCTTATCCCTCCCCTGTATCTCATCCTCTGAATTACATCTAAAAGAGCCCTCGTTCACGCATTTGACCGCCCACCCCTCACTTGTCCCTGGTCCAGGCACTTTACCATCCTCCCCTTCTGCAAGGACGTCCCCACCACAGACGCCCCCAAGTCTACCACCCGGCAGGTCGCCGTAACGGAGCACCGGATTCGCAGGCATATTGCCGTGTAGAAGACAGGACTTGACAACTTGCACCAAAAACACCCGGTTCTGCTTAGACCGCAGTCGTTTCACCCACGGACCACGACCGCTAGCCGTACTCGCGCCTAGTCCAGCTTAGGAGCAGAGCCATATTGGATAAATCGCCGTCTGTGATCCTGTCAAAACGACATACACAGCGTCGTCGCCGTTATTTGTGGAATCCCAAGGGATATCCAGCCGTCCCGCAGCACCTGTTCACCAGGGAGGAGTGCAGAAAGGATAGCGAGCTATAACGCCGTCTAGGAAGCTTTGGAACCGCCACAGAACGGGATTCAACGCAGCATAAAAGAGCACATAGTATATATTTTGGCTTCATCCATTTGTCGCTAACAAACAGGTTTAACAAACCCAAGAAAATAGACCCACGAATATCATCCCTCTCCCCATCCAGGAGAAGTTGAATTAACACACACACACACATCCTACGCCCCACACACCCATTTACATATCACATAGAGGCATAGTCAGACCTTAATCCCCACTGCTTTCCAACACCATTAACCCCTAAGGGCCGAACGAGTTGCTATATCGCGCAAGGAGAACATCCTTCCAATAGCTACACTGCGGTCCGAATCACAACTGGTGACCACCGCAGGGGGTTTTTAGTGTGGATTTCCGAAGGAGACGGTCACTCGACGCCGCCAGGCAAAGCGCTCTTGTCAAAACGCCTCCCCGTCCCCGAACCACGAGGAACTCGGGACGAACAGTACTCCAGGAAATCACTCTCGCGGAAAACGACCCGACTGTTGCCCTAAACAGCACGGTTACACCCATCGTCGAGACCCCAGAATCTCCAGAATCTCCCCTCTCATCTACTTCTTCCTCGCCAGAAGCCCCACCAACTACACTCTTAACAGAATCATCACTCGAAACTATTCCATTGACCACCGAGTCATCTATCACCCTATCCACCGACTCGCCAACTTCTATCCCAGAGGTTCTCCCCGTCCGGAAGAAGATGTCTAGAATGATGCCAGGCCGAACAGCTAGAGGCGCTCCCTCCTTTGATGGGAAAGCCAACGGATTAAAGCGTTATTGGGAAGATATCGAGGAGGTAACCGATGCCTGCGATCGAAACACCGACGCGGAGAAAATAGCCGCCGCCTGCCGATATATCGACATGGAGGATGAGCTCCTTTGGAAGGGATGCATTAAAGATGGAGCCACCTGGCCGGAGTTCAAAAAAGAGGTCGAGAAGTTGTACCCCGGAGCGGACGGGCACAAAATCTTTACAACCAACGATTTGGACTCATATGTCTCCACCCGGGTGTCGAAGAAGATAAAAACCAAGGACGACCTCTCGGAGTACCACAGAAGGTTCAGGACGATCGCCAGCCACTTAATCTCGGAAGGAAAACTCACGGAACTCGAGACGAAGCGGGAATTCCCGAAAGGGATGGACGATGATATCCGAGGACGGATATATCGAAGGCTGCAGATCACGAAGCCCGATCACCCGAGCGATACCCCATTTGATGTGGAAGACGTGGTGAAGGCCGGGCAATATATTCTCGACGGCCCAAGAATCACTTCGGAGGACAGCATTGAGACAGGGGCGATCAAAAAGGAAATCGTCGACCTGGGAGAAGCGTTCCAAAAGATGCATCAGAAAATCCATGTGGATATGCAGTCGCTCACTCAAGCCATGAATAGGAATCAACTACCTCTCCGACCAGCTTACGGGGTATACCAGGCCACAGCTCTGGAGGCTGCGCCGGCACCGCTACCGTACCCACCAGCCGAACGCCAGGAACGGCATTACGATGGTCCGTACGGTGGAAGAGACAACGGCTATAATTCTCGACGAAACCCGCCCCGGGAGAATAACTATCGTCCACTAAACAACGGATATCCTCCTCGGGAACAATGGGACAATAACAGGGGCAGCGAAAGCATGTTCCGCCCTGGGGAATGCGGCTTCTGTTCTTCGCAAGGACACTTCATTCGTGAATGCCCGGTAGCGGCGGAATTCATCCGCCAGGGGAAATGCTTCCGGAACGCGGATAATAAACTCGTTCTCCCCAACGGGAGGTTCATTCCGCGAGCCTTGTCAGGGCGAAACTTTATGGAGAAAATCGAGAACTGGAACAATCACAACCCGCCTCCGTCCCGTGACCCCGTTCCTCAGCAGCAGCGGTTCGAAAGGGACCAGCCGCCACATTCAGTAAATGCGCTCTCCTTCACCAACTGTGAGCCTGTGGGCACCTTGGCCTTTGGAAAAGTCCCCCGCATCGTGGACGAGATGGAGGAAGGAGAAACCCGAGTTTGGGCACAGGGACAAGTTCAGCAGGCTACGAGGCCGAAACCAAAGGCACAGCCTGAGGTAGTAAAGAAGGGACCTCCCAAAGGAGCAATGAAGACCACGGAGATGGCGCCTCCAGCAGTACAGGCGCCTAAACCACCTCCTCCCAGGTCGGGAGAACGCGTGGCACCGCCACAACCCGCGTTTAAATACCAATCTCCGATCGAGAACCCAAAGCTATTCGAAGCAGTCATGCAACGGACACTCAAATCGGAAATCATGATCACCAACGAGGAACTTTGTGCAATCTGCCCAGATGTACGGAAGTTCTATAAGGAGAACACGATTACGAAACGTCTTCCCACGGTTGAAACTGGGTTGTTCGAAGAAAAGGAGGCACTCACGCTCTCCTACGGGGGATTGCCATCGGTTAACACGTTTCTCCTCACCGCCTCGCCAATCGACTCCTTGCGTGTCCTTGATATGCTCGTGAACGATACGCACAAAATTACGTGCACGCTCGACCAAGGGTCCGAAATTGTGGCGATGAACAGAAACGTTTGGCAGAACCTAGGAGTCACCCTCTCCCCGGAAAAGACGTTGACTATGGAATCTGCCGACTCCAACCAGTCGGTGACGGCAGGAGTGGTCGAAAATCTAAAGTTCTCCGTCGGGGGAATCGAACTGCTTATGCAAGTTCACGTCGTGGACGGCGCACCCTTCGACATCTTAATGGGGAGGCCCTTCTTCCGATTCACGGAGTGCCACACGAAGGATTACACCGACGGATCTCAGGAGCTAACTCTTACGTGCCCCAATACGGGAAGCGTCCAAACGGTCGCCACACGCATGAAAGCCCCGAAAACTGTCAGCTTCGATCCCCTCGTAGAGACGCTCCCATTCGCCACCATAGATGTGGAGGACGAGGAAGAAGAAGCGGGTTTTCAATGAGGGAGGGCAAAACGATGCCTTACCCTCCGCCGACGACAATGGTATCGACAAATTTCTGGCGGATTAAAGAAAAAGAAAGCCTCTTCCCGGACGAGGAGAAAACTATACGCAACAAAATACCCGGATTCTCTCTACACCGATTAATGGCCCCACTCCTCCTCTACTCGCCGGAAGGCACTAATATTATCGACTGCCGAAAAATCTTTATTCACGACGACACCATTCAGTGGGAAGTCTCACCCCAGTACCTGGCGTACTGCTTATTGAACATGTACGACTATGACGAAAAAGCCCACGTCTTCATCACCGGGACCGTCGAAAATGAAGGAGAAGAAGTGAAGAAGAAAGCTAAAAAGCCCAAGAAAAAGAAATACAAACCAATGGCCGACCGAGTCCATTCGGTATCAGCAACCCTCCCGGAAGAATTCAGAATCGTTCGACACTTTCCTTCCGATCCCTTAGAAAATATGCCCCCTTTGAACCCCCGACCTGGACCTTTCCGGGAGGGAGAGAGATATACCAAACAACGAGCCGACGAAATGATGGTCAACCCAGACGGGTTTCTCTGGCCGGAAGAAGAGAAAATGGTCCACGAAGTAATTCGCAACCACGAAATGGCGTTCGCCTGGGACGAGAACGAGCGAGGGCATTTCCGGGAGGACTACTTCGAACCCGTAAAAATCCCAGTCCTCGCGCACACTCCTTGGCAAGAAAGGAATATACCGATCCCGCCGGGGATCAGGGACGAAGTAGTTGAAATAATCCGGGGAAAAGTCAGGACGGGCGTCTACGAACCCTCCAGCTCCTCCTATAGGACGAACTGGTTCGTGGTGCCAAAATCCAACGGCTCGCTCAGGCTGGTGCATAACCTGCAACCCTTAAATGGAGTTGTCGTGAAAGACGCTGGCTGTCCTCCCATTGTGGAAATATACGCCGAATCCTTTGGTGGATGCGTCATATACGGGATGTTCGACTTGTTCGTCGGCTTCGACCACAGGCTTCTTGATATCGAATCCCGCGACTTCACCACTTTCCAGGGACCATTCGGCACCCTCCGCCTCACTCGTCTCCCGCAAGGATATACGAATTCCGTCCAGATCCAGCAAGGGGATATTAACTTCATCCTCCAAGACGAGATCCCCCATATCACACAGCCATTCGTCGACGATACTCCCGTGAAAGGACCCACCTCCTATTACCTTCTCGAGAACGGAGACTACGAAACCATACCCGAGAACAAAGGGATTCGCAGATTTGTCTGGGAACACATGCTGAACATCAACCGCATTCTGCAGAGGATTAGGCATGCAGGAGGAACTTTTAACGCAAAAAAGTCTTTCTTCGCAGTACCAAAAATAAAAGTTGTTGGACACGTTTGCAGTGTTGTGGGACGGACGCCAGACGACTCCAAAGTTCAGAAAATCCGAGACTGGCCGCCATGCGAAGACTTGACCGATGTCAGGGCTTTCTTGGGCACCTTGGGTCTCATGAGGATCTTCATAAAGAATTTCGCGGATGTCGCTATCCCACTTACTCGCCTCCTCCGGAAGGACGCGCCATTTGTCTTTTCCGACGACGAGTGGAAAGCCATGGAAGAGTTAAAGCAGCTCCTTATAAACTCGCCGGCGCTGCGGCAAATCGACTACAAATGCGGGCGAAGGGTCATCATGGCGGTCGACTCCTCGTGGAGGGGAGCCGGATATATTCTCGCCCAGCTCGGGGAAGACGGCCTCGAATACCCCTCCCGCTTCGGGTCCACCACCTGGAACGAAAGGGAGCAGCGATATTCTCAGGCCAAGCTAGAACTGTATGGCCTGTTCCGTGCTCTAAAGGCTTATCGACTTTACATTGTCGGCATCACGGATCTCCTCGTTCGGGTGGACGCGAAATATATCAAGGGAATGTTGAATAACCCCGATATTCAACCCAACGCGGCCGTAAACCGATGGATAGCCGGCATCCTCCTATTCGATTTCAAACTGGAACACACGCCTGGAGTAAGGCACACCCCGGATGGGCTTTCGAGAAGGAAGCCAGCTCCCGAAGACCCGGAAGAGGAAGACGATGTTGACGAATGGATCGATAGGGCTTGCGGTTTCGCCGTCCAGGTTATGAACTGGCAAAGAATCAGGAAATCCTCCATCACGGAAGTCATTCCGGCGAATAGACTCCTAGTGGGAGGTAAACCGGTCTCACAAGGAGTTTTCGCCCCGCCAGGGAGAAAAACCACGTTACCAAAAACTCAACCATCGGTCCGGGTTTACGTTAACCTCATTGACAACCTCGAGTTCGAAATCCCGCGGGACGAGAAATCCATCGCCGCGGACGCAGATATGGAGAAAATAGACGCGTTCCTACAGAAGAGGGAACGCCCCGAAGGCATGGAAAAGGAAGAAAACTTCGAACGATTTGTCCGGCGAGCCAGCAAATATTTCGTCCTGGACGGGAATTTGTGGAGGCGCGACGCTCACTTGGAGCACAAACTCGTACTGAAACCAGAAAAACGAGCGTCGATATTGCGCCAAACCCACGACGAATTAGGACACAAGTCCTTCTTCATTACCAGGAAGCGCTTGATGGATCGGTTCTGGTGGCCTCACATGGATAAAGACCTTAAATGGTTCTTGAAGACTTGTCACGAATGCCAAATTCGCTCCACCGAGAAGATAAACATGCCTCCAACGGTTTCGATGCCCCTCCCTTTATTCCACAAATTCCATGGCGACACGATGCTCCTCCCGAAATCCAACGGGTACCGATACCTGGTTCAGGGGCGCTGTTCTCTCAGCAGTTGGCCCGAATGGAGGATGTTGGAAAATGAGGACGCCTACTCGCTGGGACATTTCATATTCGAAGAAGTCCTCTGCAGGTGGGGAGCAGTCGCAGAAATAGTCACTGACAACGGAGCCGCCTGGGTGAAAGCGGTCGATTGGCTCGCCAAGAAATACGGAATACATCACATACGAATTTCTGGATACAACTCCCGCGCCAACGGAATAGTCGAAAGACGTCATTACGATGTCAGGGAAGCAATCTCCAAAGCCTGCGAAGGGATGTTGGAATTATGGACCGAACGGATCTTTTTCGTCTTCTGGGCGGAGAGGGTCTCGATCCAGAAATCAACAGGATATTCCCCCTACTATCTGGCACATGGGGTGGAACCACTCTTTCCATTCGACATCGTGGAGGCGACCTACATGATAAATATCACGGGAGAACTCCTGTCCACTCCAGATTTAATCGCCATGCGGGCACTACAGCTCATGAAACGCCCCGAGGAACTGGCCAAACTACGCGACAAACTATACGCGTCGAGGGTGAAAAGCGCCCGACAATGGGAAAAGGACAACCTAAGGAAGATCAAGGATTACAATTTCCCGGGAGGGGCACTGGTACTCCTGCGAAACTCGGCTATCGAAAATGAACTCTCGAGAAAAGCGAAACCCCGATACGCGGGACCCATGGTCGTGATCGAAAGAAAATCCGACAACTCCTACATCATTGCAGAGTTAAATGGCGCGGTTTCGAAGTTGCCCGTCGCCGCTTGGAGGCTCATCCCGTATTTCCCCCGGTCAAGGATAAAAGTCCCAGTCACTCGCTTCATCGAACCCCCGGCAAAGAAGGCCAAAGGGAAGGAACCCAGATGGGGAGACACAGGGCGGAGGCAATATGAGGGCCAGTCGGCGCTGCCGTGAAAAGATACCCACGAAGGGAGAAGCGAGAAAGACGCTGAAGAAAGAAGAATCGGACTCCAACTCTCATTTTACAACATGTACTTCTCAAATCACGAAAGCCCCGCGAAAAATGAATATAAACGGCCTTATTTTCCGCGAAATAACGCTGCACCCGGAAGAGGAACGACAGATACGAAGACCAGGAATCAATAGGAAAGGAAACGGGGAAGAACGGAGAAGAAAAAAATTACGGTGGCGCGCATCTTGCGCCCGCGCTTCTTGCGCCCGCGCTTCTTGCGCACGCGCTTCTTGCGCACGCGCTTCTTGCGCACGAGCTTCGCGCACGCGCTTCGCGCGACGCGCTTCGCGCGCCGCGCCCGCCTGCGCCCGCGCGTGCTCGGTCGCGTGTGTGCGGACTTAATAAAAAATTCGGTTTTTGCCTCAGAACGTAAAAATAGCACTCCCGGTGCAGAAAATTAAGGCTCCCCGCGCAGGGGAGCAACCAAACGAATCGTATGGACCCCCCAAACTCTCCCGAATCGAGAAAAACGAAGAAAACGGGCCGATATTAGCTTTTTCCGGGCGGGGAGGATTTTCCGATAAACCGAAAAACCGTCGCCTCGCCGCCGAGCCGGCTTCGAACGATTTGGAGCAAGGAAAGAGGCTTTCCTCGATAACCACCACGCGCATTACGATCGATAACGGACTCGATTCCGCCTGGAAACCCAACCCTTTTTAGTCGCCTCCCAGCAGTTCTCCCGACCTGGGACTCGAATCTATAACATTGGTTGGGAGGTCGAGCGAGCAGACGCGATCGAAATCCGCGCGGAGACCCTCTCCTGATCGAGGAGGACCCTGGCGCAGCCAGGTTGATGAAACTCCAAATCGGACTTGTTACCCCCCCAACTACGGAACTCAAATAGGAAGTCCATCAAATATCGATGGCGGAAATCGCGGGCCGGCGCACGTGACCGCGACACGAGGACGCGCCGCCGCAATCACGCCCTCAGATGTTCCCCAAGTCCAAATTCCCACGGGTCGGGCGGCTCATTCGGTCGAAAATGCTGAAAACACGTATATTCAGAACAAGCAGACGAAAATGCTGTACAAAAACGCGGTACTACGAGTCAAAAGTCAAAACTATGGAGGAATACATAAGAGGCGCGACGATGCGCGAAGTCCGGGGGGTCAATAACGAAAAGACAAGAAAGGGCGGCTTTATCAGGACTCTACTCAACCCAGCCGCCACTGGGGAGTTCGAGGACGCGGCAAAACAACAAGCAAGAAAAACTCGAAACTGACGTAATATCGCGCGTCTAGGAATTCGAAGTGCAGGGGTCGTCGTTGGGCATATGAGTAATTGGCGGATGGTCGTCCGGCCCTTCGCCACCAGGAAGGAAATCGCCCGAGCCCCCTGACGATGAAGACTGGATTCCGAACCCGAAGTTTCCCGACGAGGAGGAAGGTTGGGTGGATGTCCCGAATGCGTCCGTCTCCTCCTCGCCACCGACGCGTCTCCAAGGAAGGGTGGATGAGGCGTTGCCGTGGGTGCTCCCCGACGACGAACCAGACAAGTTAGACAAAAGGACCCCCAGGCTGCCACCGGGATACGTCGGGGCGACGCTGATGGATCCGCTTGTAAAGGAACGCTGGCGGTCGGTGAACGATTGGGGTCGAGGAGCCGGAAGATAGGCCGAAGGAATACTGGGTGAACGAGTCGACACTGGCGCCGATGTAGAACCAGGCGCGGAATGGGACGTCTTCTCGGGAGGACGAGAAGAGTCTTGCCAAGTGCGCCGGCCAGCGACGAAGATGATCCTGTTCGGGGAGGAGGCGAAACACGAGCTGGCAGGGATGAACGCGCTCCGCCCGAACCTGGGGGAGGTGATTAGCGTAACCAGAGAGAGAATAGCGAAACTATGGAGGACGCACCCTGGAAGTCCGCGGGCGGGAACTCAACTCCGCCCCCGGCCGGTTCAACCTCTTTCCCAACTTGTTCGTCCACGCCATGCATATTGATATCGCCATCCGAGTCACGCGAGATCTTCTTGTCGCCAACCTCGGAGGGGAACCGAATCAATCCCGTCTCGGGAAGAGATGGAAGGGCCCCGGACGACGAAGAAGATGCGACGGCGTTGTTCTCCCCCGACGAAGGGAGAGGGGCGACGCTGGAGGAGTAATACGCGAGTACGTGCGGCCCTGGCAGCGTCGTCGCCTGAGTTCCGCTGGATCCACCCGATAATGACGGACAGGAGCATCTCGGGGAGAGCGCCACCAGAGTTACCGGCCGAGTCTTCGATCCATTCGTTCAGCTGGAAAGCCATCCATTTATCGTTCAACTGGGCTTTCCCCCGGTCTGGGAGAAAAATACGTCCATGATCAGGAACGTAATTAAACGAGGAAAGAAGGACTTAACCGGTAATCTCAAACGAGGCAGGGAATGGCACGGGAACGCACAACGAGGTGTTGGACCGGCAGAAGTTGCATTTCGCTTGCAGTTTTGAGGTTCCGTGCGCGACGCGCAGACAAGGAATTCCGCCAAAGAAACACTCAAAGCAAAGCTGTTGGAAGGGGTCAGAATCGCTCAAAGGGAAAAAAGAATAATCAATTACCAAGCCGCGATCGAAACCAACGCGGTTCTCGAGAGTCTTCACGAGAACGTAATCTTCGGCAAATCCTTGCAGAAAACGTGCCGCCCGTTTGTCGTACTCGTAGCCGCGGTTGACAGGCACGTCGGAAAAGGGCATGGGTGCCCAACGATTGAAGAGAGGGTTTTCGTCGTGCCACTTCTCGCTGTCGTACTGCGATATGGCCCCCTGGATCATCTTCCAGTCGGCCACGAACTGCTCCATCCGCTTTCCCCCAATGCAGCGGCCGCTCGCCCGGAGACTGTACATCTCGGAGATCAAGGCTACCAACTCGCACTCGGGGAACGCCTTGGAAAAACGCGCAACCGCGTCGGCACTAGGGCTTGGCGAGATTAACTCCATCCAACGACGATCGGCGCTGTCATTCCCAGCCGAGGAAGACAGTCCTTTCTTCTTCGGGATCTTCGGTGGCTGTGATCCTGAGGAAGGCGCGTCGAAGATAGGAGGAGGAACGGAGGGGTCAGACCCGCCGGCGAGATATTCATATTCAGCGCGGGCGACGAGGGAAATGAAGATCCCGAGAGTATTGAGGGAAACGTCGTAATGACTGAGGGCCGCCGCGCGACAGCCGTTGTAATCCTCGATAACGGCGGACTGGCGCTGGTGCTCGGAGATGACCTTCTCTTGGTGCGATTTGTTGCGTTCCATCCAGGCAACGTTCTCGGACCGGTACTTCGCCCTTGCCTCGTCGAGCTCCTTCTTCTGCGCCTCGTCGTGCAAACGCTCAAGTTCGAGATGCGCCTGGTAGGCGGCCTCGTGCTGCTGCATCGTGAGGGAGAGAGATGGGTCGAAAGCGTGGTACGGTGTCGCAGTTTTAGTCGGAGGCAGGGGCCGGGGGTCGTCCTTGCTGAAATACGCGGGATTTAGAGGGTCTTCCGGAAGAGGTTCGAGCGGAAGGAGCTCGGGGCATTTATACCGGAACGCGCGACGGTCGATGATGAGGTCGTTGTACTTCCGCACCAAGTCCTCGACGCCTTTTCCATGGTCGATAAGCCACGTCCCTGGATGGGAAGAAAAGAAACCGGGATGGCGAACCAGCTCGGGCGTGAATCCGTGGAGGACAGGAGTCGCCTCGTCTACTCCAGAATAAATCCTCACGATCTCCCTCGCGGGTTTATGCGCGAAAGAGACTTCCCGCTCCAGACTCCTCTTCACAGCTCACGACGAAATCCACCTTGGACATCCATTGGAGATCGATGGAGCACTTGAAAGCTTTCAAATCGACAACGGTGGTTGCTTCTCCCGGGGGAGGAGAGGGTTGAAGAATCGACCGAACATCGTCTGGAGGCTCGCGGAGCCCAGGAGGGCGTCCACGCGGACCGGTAACGACCTTTTTAGGGGGGGAAGACTCGGAGGCGACTTGTTTCTTCTTGCCAGCAGAGAGAGGAGCTTTGGGAGCATTGGACTTGGAAGGTCCAGCAGGAGACTGCGAAGGAGGCGCTGCCGCCCTCCTGCCTCTCTTGCGGGGACCGACCGCGTCGCCGCCATCACCATCCTCGTCGACATCGACAACCTCAGCAGCAACGCGCTTGCCGGGTGCTTTCTTGACCATGGGAGAAGTGGCCAGCGATATCAGGGCCTCCTCCGAGGACTGGGTCTCTCGCGCGCTGACAAACGACTCGGATTCGCTGCAGAGGACGTCTCTACAGCGGATTCCTCGGACGATCTACCGGATGCGATTTGTTTCCTGTATTCCCGGACCAGGAGAGTCAGAAAATGAAAAAGATCGGGACCATCGAACTTACAGGAAGGCGTGGCGCGCGATTTCCTCGCACCCTTGGAAGGACTAGGAGGCACGCGCACGGAGGAAGGATTGAAAAACACCGCAGGCTTGGAGGGGCGAGTGCTACGACGTGTTGGAAGAGCGGTTGCGGCCGGCAGCATGCACGACGAGGAAGTCGAGAGGAAAAGATGGCCACGACAGCAAGGAGACGAAGAATATGGTGGAACCAAACGGAAAATCGAAATTAAGCTCAGAGATGGAAGCGCGCGCCATCAATTGAATGGACGAACCTAAAATTGGTATGTGTCGATCCAGGGGTGATGCGCAGCGAAGAAGGCGACGTCACTCTTCCCACGAGGCACGGGAAGGAAAGCAACAGGATTCGACGCGTCGAATGGCGAAGGGAGAGGGGAAACGCGGGACGGAACGCGTTGTTTTCGCGAATCCAATTAAGGAGTCTCCTAACTCCAAGATTGATGGGAAATCACGTGATCCTACCACGCGACACGGATCCCGCGCGCCGATCATGGCTCCCCGGCTGGGAACACATAGGAATTTCATCACGATCTGCGCCGGGAACAGAAAAGCAATTTGAAACGATCGCAATGGGGAAAAGAAGACACAACGAATCGCGATTTGATATCCTGGCCAGGGAGAGTACGGATTAGGCGACCAGCAACTCGGACTAAGGAAATAATCGACACTCGGGCCCCCTACAAACGGAAAAGGGACCATAAGAGCGCTAATCGAGAGGCACACGAAACAGATTTTATCGAGAAGGCTTACGCGCGTATTTCGCGGGTCGAAAAATGCTGGAATTCCGAAAAAGCGCTCAAACAAACAAACGGCCCGAGGAGCTGATCACTCTGGAGGCAAATTATGCAACAACTATGCGGAACGACGCGTCGAAATTAATCACGGAACGCGTGGAAGGACGAATACGAGATTTCTCCCGCCCCAGGAGAAATCTTAGAAGAAACAGCGAAGACACGAATAAAGGGACGCTAGAAGGATGGGCAGTCAATCCTCTCCCGTACAAGGATGGACTTGCGACCAGAAAAGAATTCCCCCTCCCCGAACACGCAGTCGCGCTCCCAACTGATATTATCGAGATGCACGCTACCCACAACCGAAAATCCGCCTCCGTGAACGATTGCCGGGATAGGAACGCCGAGGTGGTCGTCGTAGTAATGGGAATCGGAGAGGCAACCGTCCTCGTCGAAAGGGTAGTAATCCCGGTTGGTATTTTCCACGGTCAGGGAAATCCGGGCGGAGTGGATAAGAGGCAGGAGGGTATGCTGGCTGAGAGGAAACACCTCGTGCTCGGACACGGGGAAACCAATGCACAAGCACATCCGGTACAAGAACTCCAGCATCGCGGTACATTCCCCCGGCACGTTCCACGAAGAAGGCACAGGAACCCCCCAGTCATCCAGGTACTGCACCAGCTTATCGGATTTCGACACTTGGATAAGCCGCTGTGGCTAAATCAGTCGCTCTCCTCGACGGGGAGAAGCAAGAGAGGGGTGGCTGACGAAATGCAACATGGTCCGCGCTAGCCAATATTTGATCTCCGACAATTCCATGACCGTATATGCCCCGGGAGGGACGCCCATTGTAAAATCCCGCGTTATGGCGGAATGGAGGAAGAACACCAGCGGTCGCAGCCTGTACTCGCAAAACTCCTCTAGGGTCTCGAGAGGACTCCACATCTCCTGGTCCAAATCGGAGACGGGGAGTGAAAGGCGCCGAAGGATTGGCGCATAACTAAATATGCGAGGGACGGGAACGTGAGGGCACAGGACATTCATGAAGGCACAGGGATCCAGAGCATCTGCTTTATACGAACTCGGAGGAAGCGGATGGGGATAGAACACCAGTCTCCTGGGCGAGGAGAAACGGTTACATGGACCTATATTCGATGTCGCGCTTCCTCGGCAGCAATTCCTCGAAAAGCTCTCTTCTACTCCTCGCCCGGGAGCTCGCCCTCTTCAGCCTCAGCGCCGGAAGCGCTCCCCTCTTGGACAGGAGTCGCCCTGCGTATAACAATTCCGGTATTCAGCGCGCAAGCGTCAACGGCGATCCAGGTTATTGTTGCCACCTCGGGAGTGTTAGGCCGCGTCGGGACTAGCGCCAATGTCGGGTCGGGAAAATTGTACCAGCGGCTGCTGTCCAGCTCGGAATTATAGCGCCGGAGGTTGTCTCCGAATTTACGCTTCGGGACGTGCGTTGCGCGAAGCATTGTCACTTGGTGTGCCTTCAACGTCGCGGGGAACGCGTACCAGTCGCGTTCGACGGCATTCAGCGGGAAGTTGGGAAAGTCGTCGGGGGCCAACAAATAGTCGACGGCCTCGATCATGCAGGTTCGAAGGATTTCCAAGTTACCGAACAACACCTCCCGGTTGGGGGTGAGGTCGTCTTCCAGGTATCCGTAGGAGTCGATGAACCGCTCTATCATCGCAAACAGAGCCGTGGCCTCGGCCGGCACGAAGAATCGCGCGTCGTTCCTAGTGCCCCTATCCATGCCATGTTCGACGCTCGCACGACCCAAATCCACCATGTTCTTCGCCAGCTCCCTGATTCCACTACGAATGACTTCGACCGTTCTCGGCGGTGTCTCGGATTCACGCGCAATGGTCGTGATATGATGAAGCTGAGCCGCCAGGAAACGCACGCGAATGATCCATAACGCGGTCAGGTCGGTGGCGGAGAGCCGCCTGGAGGTTGGAACAGGCTCTGAACGGTGTAGCATGCAATGCAGGAAGAGAAGGAGTTTTAACTCCCACCCTCGGCTCAGTCGCTCTTTATATATGGCGCAAATCATCGATTCTCCCCGAGGAGGAGAACGACCACGTGACCGTGTCGTTCCCCGTACAGGAAAGGATATCTACAACGTGAAGTAGCGACGCCCAACCAACGCTGCCTAAAGCTAAACTTGGTATCTTCCGCTCGCGTGGGGAGCGTGCCCGGCCTCATGTTCGGCCACCGCTTTTGCTATGGAAATATCCACCCGTTTGCTCGAATCGATATGGTCCTGAAGAAGCATCTCCTCCGCAGACCAGGCGTAGCTCTCCTCCTCGGCGCGGAGCCGGCCAATATCCTCTTCAGTCCAAGGCGGGACGGCCGGAAGCGATAGATATTCCCCGGAGAGGGGGACGTCAAAAGCACTGCCATCGACGCGCCCGGCAAGGGAGAGCGAGGACGCGGAAGACGCCCGGCCCAGGAAAACGCTACGCGTCGCGGACGAAAAACCGTAATTCGGGCGACCGGAGAGCATGTCGAACTTGTCCATGAGGACGAAGCACCAGCGAACACGCGAATCAAGAAAGGGCGATTCGCCTGTGCTCTGCGCGTACCCATGCGCTATGGTGTGAAGCAGCGCCTGGAAATAATCACTGAGAAATTGCGCCCACTGAAGGAGGACAATGAAAAAAAAATTAAACGCACGCAATGCTCGATGAAAGACACAATGAAGGGCGCAAGTTCTTCGGCGCGTCCCTTGGGCATCTCGGATGGTCGGCGAACAGTCGCGGGAATACAGGCGTTTAGCACGGCTGCGTAAGGCCGCAAATGCTCCGACACATAGGTTAAATGCGCGTCCCTGGCGTCCATGTACTCGATGGCCTCCACTTGGGATGCTTGAAAAACGCGCAGATACATCAAGAGGATTTCGGGAATGGAGATGAGCTCCTCAACGGTCCGAATGGTGTTGCAGGGAAAGGCAGCCATGAAGCACGATTGAGCAGGCAGAATGTTTTCTCGATCTACGAACGAACTACCGCCTATTTATACCCGCGCCGTTATCCTCCCCTCAAATCGACACTTCTATCGGATTGGACCGACTGCCGGGAGCTGATGCCTCCTCGCTTGGGACGCTTGCCGGCCCAATTAACCGAGCATAGTGACGTTGGCGGAGAAGATCAGCGTATACCAGAAGCGAGGCCACTTTCCCCCTCAGGACAATCCGCAATAAGGGATCTTCATCGCCTTCAAAACCGTGAATCGCCTCCGCCGCCATAACAGTGCGAATCCAGGACGCCGGGGAGTAGGAATTCGCTGTTCCTCGCACAAATCCCCATAGAGGATAAGCATATCCGCCACCTTCGCCTACGATGCGCGTTAATCAAATTGCAACAAGTCTCCCGACCAAGGAGAATGGCTCACTGCCCCATCAAAATATTCCCGGACGTGCATCCGAATCCATCGGAGCTGGCTACGCGTCGGTCCTGTGGAGGGAAAGAATCTCTCCTCCCGAATCTTGATGTACGTCTGGTACAAGGGTTCAAGGACATTGCGGCTGAGTTTGGCCATGAACGGGTGATTGGCGAATTCTATCATCTCTGCCACGGTGTCGAAGTCGCAGCTCTGGAACTCTTCGCGGACAGCAGGTTTCACTGGGTTTTCTGACATGGCGACGAACGATGGTGGCGGGCGACGAAAAGAAAAGATGATTTTATTCTCGAACCACGCCCAACTTTATACCCTCCACCATTCTCCTGGACGAGGAGGGATCAACAGCTCATCATTCCCCTTTCGGACGACAGGTTCCGTCAGATCACTCATCGCAACCCAATCAAGGATTCACGTAATCATTCGCCTAAAAGGAAGCGCGGGCCGATCAGGGGTCTGCGCGTGGATAGGATTGGATCTTCGCGCCTGAAATTGGTCTCCCTACCCGGAGGGGACGAGATCGATCTCGTGAAACAACTCGCCTAGCGTCCCATCGCGGTTATACTCGTGGTATTCGATCTCCCCGCCCGAGAGCCGGAAGTCCGCCATGGCTGCCAAGTGAAGTTCGACCATGAAAGAGCGGATATCGCGGACGCGGTGTCCATCCCGGCCGGGATCCGACAGGCGGGAAACCAGGGAGAGAATTATCTTGAACATATTCGCCGACGATCCAGGAACACGGAACTTGTGCCCCAACATACGCCTCCCGCCCGTGGCTGCTTCTCCCGCGAGGGGAGGAGAAATGTCGTGCAGGCGCCGGAGCCGCGCGAGAACACTCTATGCACAAGAAAGAATCAGTCATATGACAGCCAAGAACACAAGCAATCCAATATGCAGGAGGGAACAAGGAAAATGAAAAAGACTATGCCAGAAACGCCCATGCACAAAAAGAATTATGCGACCCAGGAACAGAACACAAGCAATCCAATATGCAGGAGGGAACGCGGAAAATGAAAAAGACTATGCCAGAAACGCCCATGCACAAAAGAATTATGCCACCCAGGAACACAACACATGCAATATGCCGAAATCGAAAATATGAAACAAAAGAAGACCACGCACGATCGTATCCACTAGCCGCAGCATAATCAGACGCAGCTGCTCCTTCTCAGGACGAGGGATCCGAGAGTGCGCCCCATGATACGATCCCGTCTCCACGGTACACCGCTGGAGGAAATATACCGCCGGGCGAATTCGCGTCCGAAGGAATTCTTCAAGACTCTCGGACGGCTGGAAGGAGGGGTCGAATAACTCCTCATCCTCGAGCAGCAGACCCTCGAAAAAGTGCCGGTATTGGGCGAGCCAGGCGCGGGCCATTGTTAAAAATGCGTCCCAGAATTTTTGGGAAAGTTTGGCAGGCTGCTGAGCCCTTTATACGAAAACAAGACGAAGGCGCGTCGCTCGGTATCCCCGAGAAGAAGATGGCTCTCGGACGCTCTCCCGCCCGAGGAGAAATTATGACACCAAGAATAGAAAATTCATTTCAAGATCGTATCTACACACGCCCACTGTCCCCTACCACGGGAGAAGTACCGACCAGTCCCTCCATCCCAACGAGCTCGGGAATAGAGCCGAACGACGAGTCGCTCATATCAGAATCTTCATCTTTCGCCATCGAGGAGCGCGGAATGAAGAGAGCTCCTTGTCCCAGCTTCTTGGCCAACACGCGGACGCTCCGGCGAGTAGGACTAGTCTTGAGAAGCTCGTGCGCTGCATCCACCGTCGCAACGAACCCAACCGCGTCGGCAACAACTTCGGCCTCGTGCTCGTCCGCCACACGCTGAGCACAATCAACCACCTCGTGGGGCGCGCACTCGCAGTGATCACTGGCGACGGGGGAAGTATGACCGGCACGACTGCAGTCCTGCACAAGGGGCCCTGCGCTGGTCTCCCGAACGATGTTGATAAGATCATTATATTCGAAGGGGTCGGAGAGATAGTCGTCCACCCGAATAGTGGGGAAGGAAGGACGGACGAGGACGACGGGGGAAGTGACCGGACACCCAGTGGTTCATATCGTACTCCTCGAAGTCGAAGTGCGCTTGACGGCCGGCTTCTTTGCGACGCATATAGGAGGCGAGCGCCGCACAAAGCATCGAAGTCGCCTGCGTATAAGCCATCTGTCCCTCTGTGGTGACGCTCGCCGACAGGGCAGGAGTAATCGGAAGATCATCCCCTTCGAACCCTACAACGACCAGGAGGACGAGGATAATGTGGAACGTCCACGCCGCCTCAGCAGGGATGACAGACGTCTCGTATTGGACGCGGAATTCGTTCTGGGCAATTTGCGCCGCATAAAACTAGGGAACATTCAGTTTTCCGCGACACAAAACTGAAGCAAGTCTTTCTCACCATGTGCCGAACGAGGTCCCGAACGCGGTATCGAATCTGGGTATGCGCCGTGGACGACATAGGCGTAACGACGTCCAGGGCGTACTGCGTCCGTGAAAACACTCGGCATCAACAGGAAGATCTTGTACCGAAGGTTGTCCAGGAGGAAAATCTGCAATCCCCCGACGGGAATGAAGAAACGCTGGGAAGGCCAATGAACATTGCTGTTAAGGAAACGACGGATGGTGCTGGGATCCATGACGAAGAAGCAGGGCGAGAAAAGTTTTGATTGGCATTGATTTTAGGTTCCCCTTTTATAGGTTACCTGACCGTCCCGGTCAGTGTAAAAACTATGGAGGAAGTGTGAGGCTGGTGTTTGTGCTACGCACTGCACACTGCCTCATGGCCCCTCCTAACCGATCCTGCGAATCCATATAATCGCACCCGACAATCCGCTTCCCGATGAGGAAACCAGATTTCCCGATTTGGCCCAATCTCCTGGCTCGGGAGATTGTTCATAACGCCTCACTTTTCGCATTCGACACCGTCCAAAGTACTCCCAAAGCACTCCTGGACGCTGTCTACACCCATTGAACCAACCACTTATCCCATTCCATCCGATATTTCCACAAAGCACCAAAAGGCACTCGAGCCCTCTTGGACTGGTCAAAGGCCGCGCGGCCTCAGCACCACCCCGAGTTCTCCCCGCCCAAGGTCGCCAGGGGACGCGCGTACCCCGCCAACGAACAACCAATCGGATATACTCTAGCCTCGTGTCGAGCCTGTCCATGCGGTACAAACCGCAGATTCGCTGGCTTTCCACTTCCTTGGCTAGGAGAATTGCTGAAATCACGTAATTCACCCGCCTCCTCGGGCAGGAATATGCGTGTTCCCTTCGCCTAGCCCGACCAGGCCGGCGCGCATCCCCAAATAGCCATCTCCTGAGCTGGGAGGACGACCATGACGTTCCAGACCGCAGTGCACCATGTGCTACCAACGGTTGGAGGGACGCGCGTCGGTCCAGTACGGCATAGGGAGAAAGGTATAAAAGGGAGACGCGAGAAGCGGAAGTAGTCAGTCAATTACTGGGCTCTTATCCCTCCCCTGTATCTCATCCTCTGAATTACATCTAAAAGAGCCCTCGTTCACGCATTTGACCGCCCACCCCTCACTTGTCCCTGGTCCAGGCACTTTACCATCCTCCCCTTCTGCAAGGACGTCCCCACCACAGACGCCCCCAAGTCTACCACCCAGCAGGTCGCCGTAACGGAGCACCGGATTCGCAGGCATATTGCCGTGTAGAAGACAGGACTTGACAACTTGCACCAAAAAAACACCCAGTTCTGCTTAGACCGCAGTCGTTTCACCCACGGACGACGACCGCTAGCCGTACTCGCACCTAGTCCAGCTTAGGAGCAGAGCCATATTGGATAAATCGCCGTCTGTGATCCTGTCAAAACGACATACACAGCGTCGTCGCCGTTATTTGTGGAATCCCAAGGGATATCCAGCCGTCCCGCAGCACCTGTTCACCAGGGAGGAGTGCAGAAAGGATAGCGAGCTATAACGCCGTCTAGGAAGCTTTGGAATCGCCACAGAACGGGATTCAACGCAGCATAAAGAGCACATAGTATATATTTTGGCTTCATCCATTTGTCGCTAACAAACAGGTTTAACAAACCCAAGAAAATAGACCCACGAATATCATCCCTCTCCCCATCCAGGAGAAGTTGAATTAACACACACACACACATCCTACGCCCCACACACCCATTTACATATCACATAGAGGCATAGTCAGACCTTAATCCCCACTGCTTTCCAACACCATTAACCCCTAAGGGCCGAACGAGTTGCTATATCGCGCAAGGAGAACATCCTTCCAATAGCTACACTGCGGTCCGAATCACAACAAGGTCCCTGGGAGGTGTGAGGCTGGTAACTGTGCTAGGCATGGTATACCGCCTCATAGCCCCTCCAAACGAGATGCAGAAATGTGTTAAAAGATGCAGTTTTGGGGTTTTCCTCAAAAATCACATGTTCTCCCCACCCAGGAGAATTATCATATAGCTTCACCCATGCAGCAGCCATTGAAACGACGCCATACAGACGCTCTGGACGCCTCCTACACGCTGCATTCATCCCCAACAAGCCAGCATACTCCTCTCAGATCAGAAATCATGCACAAAGGCACCCCGGAAACTTCTTCCAGGTTGGAGTTCACCCAGAGTTGCCTGGACAATTCTTCCGGCTTGGATATCATCGAAACGTGCCTGGAAACTTCCTCCCCATCATTCCCTGCCCAAAAATAGCTCAGGACGACCTCGGACAACTCTTCCAGGGAGGGATATTTCCCCATTTGGCCTAATGAGCTCCCGGGATAAATTCCCCAGCTAGGAGATTGCAAATAGGATCTTCTCCCAACCAAGGCTGTGGAACGATGTGTGGGAACGATTGGCATGGAAACAGAGGGAGAGTAGTATAAATTCGCTTCAGTGCAGACCTGTAGACATTATGTTTTCCCCCCTCTTGCAATAACCCACTCTAAACCAACTATATTCCTGTGCAACTTCCAGCACCTCTCCCATATCCCTCCTCTCCTACCCAGACCGAATCCCCCCAGAGGACGACATAGCTGTAACCCCTACAGCAGCCTCTACCTTACACCGCATGGTCAAGATAATCCCGGATACGGACCCTCATGGCGCGCTTCTTCCAAGGCACCTTGCTTTCTTCGGGAGGACAGAACTCGGCCCGAATACAGGACAGATAATGGTTCATCGGCTCCAGGATGTCGCAACTGAGTTTCGCCATGAACGGGTGTTTGGCGTATGCGGTGATTTCCTCGATGGACGGGTATTCACAGTTCAAAAACTCGTCACGGAGGAAGAATGCCTTGGGAGGCGGAGGGGAATCACAGAAAGGCGGCGGAGAAGACATTGGAGATCGGGGCAACCAAGATCAAGGGTTCCCCTCTCCGGAATGTTCACGGGCATTATATACGCCACCACCCGGACAAATTTTCCGCGAAGCTAACTACTCGGCTATCCTAAAACGGACGACAGCTCCCATCATATCAACAATCTCATCCCGAAAAAGGAAGTGCCGTAAAACTTGTACCCATCGGGCGGAAATCATCAGCAGGGAGCATGCGGGCAAGAATATTCAGGCGCACCAATCACACGTAGCTGGACGATTCCTCCGGAATGAGGTCGATTTCGTGATACAGCGGGCGCAGCGTTCCGTCCTTCCAGTACTCGTGGTACTCGGTTTCTCCCCCGACGATGCGATAATCCGCGATTGCGTCGAGGTGCATTTCTGTAACGCAAGGCCGAATAATGGAGACGAGTTGGTCGTCGACGGCGGGATCAGCAAGACGAGCCAGGAGAGAGAGAATAATAATAAACATATTCGCGGAGCAGCCAGGGATTCGAAAATGCTCCTCCTTCGCGGCAACTTCGGCAGGCGAGAGTAATTCCCGGAAGGGCAGCGACAGATGAAGCGGGATGGTTCGCTGAAGGATACGGCACCGGCCCAGGACGCGCTAGAAAAATATGTTAAGCTCCAGCAAGAAAATAGTAACAGCAAAGACCCCTCTGGACAGAGTCTCCGGGAAGTAAAGAAAAGCGAAAATAAAATCGAAAACGGGCGGACGCAACTCACCACGGTCCCGACCAATCGAATCATCAAGAGGCGTAGTTGCGCCTTCTCCGAAGGGTGAATATAGCAGGGAGGGCCACGGAACGTGCCCGTGTCCACGGTGCATTTTTGCAGGAAATAAACGGCTGGGCGGATCTTCGTCCGGAAAAGTTCTTCAAGAGAGACGGGCGGGCAATAACGATGGTCCAGCAGCTGCGCATCGTCCATGAGCAGTCCCGAAAAATAGTGTCGGTACTGCGCAAGCCAGGCGCGGGTCATCGCAGAGAAAATTATGGGCCAGATCAATGGAACGGGAATTATTCAATCGATCGACCCTCCCCTTATACGGTCGCGGAGGAATATCCTGGCATCACGACTCATCAAAGCGGAGCTGGCGGACGACGACAATCCGGACAGAATATCCAGCGACTATTGGGCCTTGCCCCTTTGCGTATAATGCCTCGGACGGAAATTCCGGTCTCAAAGACACCCCATAACCCAGGATCGGAAGCAAGATATCATTTAAACAAAAATTACTCGAAGTACTACACGGTGGTAGAGCCCCCCGTAACGGAGGGAGTCACTAAAGAAGGCATCGACCCACTGGAGCACTCGCTGAGCGCGCGTTCCTCCTCTTTGACGAAGAATTCATCGGGCACCAAGGGCCCTTCCGCCAGATGCGACGCAAGCACCCGATAACTCCGTCTAGTGGGCAATTTCTTGATAAACCGGAAGGACGCGTTAAGTGCCGCGTTAATCACGGCCGCGTCCGCAACGTCCTCGGCTTCGTGAACGATGGGAAGAGTCGGGCACAGAATGCCTTTGTGCGGCTTTTCGGTGCAGTCGTGCGAGGAATCCATAGGAGTGTGGCCAGCATGCGTACAGGCCGGTCGGGCTTCTGCATTCCTGCGGTTGCATTCCCGCCGCTCCTCCTCATGTATGCGGGAGAGGATCAAGTTATAGTCGAAAGGGTCCGCGAGAGTGTCGACAATCGGAATGGGATGAAAGGACGAAGGGCGGGCGCGATAATGAATATTGCCTGACACCCAACGCGCGCTGTCGTACGCAGGGAAATCCAACTGGGCGTTGTCGAATCCGTCCTCCTTGTGCGAAACGAAGGTAGCCAGAGCCGCACCAAGGAAGAAAGTGGCTTGAGACTGGGCAAGAGCGCCCTCCGTGGTCACGTTGGCCGAAGGAGCGGGCACCAGCGCCGCCTCCTCACCCTCGAAGCCCACCACGACGAGGAGGACCAGGATAACGTGAAACAACCACGCGGCTTCCGAAGGGACAACTCCGGACTCATAGTGAACCCGGAATTCATTTTGGCGGATCTGCGCGGCGTAGAACTTGGACATATCAGCTCTTGGAAATATTCTCCGAGAAGGATAACACTCACCATATGGCGGACAATGTCGTGCACCCGGAACCGAATCGCCAAGCGCTCTCCCGTTGTCAGCGACTTCACGGTGTCGAACGCATAGGCATCGGTGAAGACGGCCGTCATAACGAGGAACACCTTGAAACGGAGGTTGTCGCACAGGAAGTTTGTTAAACCGCCGCGAGGGATGAATAATTTTTCGGCAGGCCACTCGACATTGGTACTAAGAAAGCGACGGGTGGAACTGGGATCCATGACCAGGAAATGAAGAGGTCGGGAAGTTGGGGAGGATTGGAGAGGATGGTTTAAGAGGATCACCTTTTATAGGTTTTCTGACCAGGGTGGTCAGGAGTAAAACTACCGAGGAGGTGTGAGGCTGGTGTTGGTGCTACGCCCTGCACACCGCCTCATGGCCCCTCCAAGCGAAGCTGAAGAAGACGCTCACCGGGACACGCCCAAATAGGAAATGCAGTTACCGCATTCAATCGAATGGCGCAGAGACTCTTCAGACACCGAAACCCAGCGCAAGACGTTCCCGGAAACAAGTTCCAGACACTCTCCACCCATAAACGACGCTCTCCCCCTACTTTCCACCAACATGACCTGACGGGACGATACTTCCAGACGCATACGAAGATCAATCCTCGCCTACCGAACTATAACGTAACAAAGCTCTCTGGACGAACTTGCCACCACCTCTGGCGCACGACGAAACACGTTTTCTCCCATGAACGACACCTCCACGCGGCTCCGCAGTGCCTCACCCCGCCCTCTCACCGAATTATATCGTAATAACTCACCGGACAAAATGTACGGACAGTGCTCCACATGGCGGACACTCGGCAAACCAAGGAAAATATCAAATACCGTCTTCGGACGAACCCTCCAGCTACCAAATCACCTAATAACCTTCCGACCAAACCGTTCAGGCAGCTACTTTGTTCCCAGAGACGCCCGGCGCCGCGTGCTACAGGGTGTTTCCAGGCACAAGAAGGCGCCTCGAGGCAAGGATGGAGAGATATAAAAGGAGAGGCGAAAGTAGGAGGTAGTCAGTCAATTACTGGGCTTTGTTCCCTCCCCCACTTGTACCCCCACAAGCAATCCAGTCCTCGTTCACGCATTTGACCACAACTCCCCTCACTTGTCCCACACCAGGGCCACTTTACTCTCATACCTCCTTCTGCAAGGTGCCCCCATCACAGGCATCCCAAGTCTACACTCCAGCTAGTCATCGTAATCGACACTACCTTCGCAGGCACCACGCTGTGATTCGGACTGCAGTGTAGCTATTGGAAGGATGTTCTCCTTGCGCGATATAGCAACTCGTTCGGCCCTTAGGGGTTAATGGTGTTGGAAAGCAGTGGGGATTAAGGTCTGACTATGCCTCTATGTGATATGTAAATGGGTGTGTGGGGCGTAGGATGTGTGTGTGTGTGTTAATTCAACTTCTCCTGGATGGGGAGAGGGATGATATTCGTGGGTCTATTTTCTTGGGTTTGTTAAACCTGTTTGTTAGCGACAAATGGATGAAGCCAAAATATATACTATGTGCTCTTTATGCTGCGTTGAATCCCGTTCTGTGGCGATTCCAAAGCTTCCTAGACGGCGTTATAGCTCGCTATCCTTTCTGCACTCCTCCCTGGTGAACAGGTGCTGCGGGACGGCTGGATATCCCTTGGGATTCCACAAATAACGGCGACGACGCTGTGTATGTCGTTTTGACAGGATCACAGACGGCGATTTATCCAATATGGCTCTGCTCCTAAGCTGGACTAGGTGCGAGTACGGCTAGCGGTCGTCGTCCGTGGGTGAAACGACTGCGGTCTAAGCAGAACCGGGTGTTTTTTTGGTGCAAGTTGTCAAGTCCTGTCTTCTACACGGCAATATGCCTGCGAATCCGGTGCTCCGTTACGGCGACCTGCTGGGTGGTAGACTTGGGGGCGTCTGTGGTGGGGACGTCCTTGCAGAAGGGGAGGATGGTAAAGTGCCTGGACCAGGGACAAGTGAGGGGTGGGCGGTCAAATGCGTGAACGAGGGCTCTTTTAGATGTAATTCAGAGGATGAGATACAGGGGAGGGATAAGAGCCCAGTAATTGACTGACTACTTCCGCTTCTCGCGTCTCCCTTTTATACCTTTCTCCCTATGCCGTACTGGACCGACGCGCGTCCCTCCAACCGTTGGTAGCACATGGTGCACTGCGGTCTGGAACGTCATGGTCGTCCTCCCAGCTCAGGAGATGGCTATTTGGGGATGCGCGCCGGCCTGGTCGGGCTAGGCGAAGGGAACACGCATATTCCTGCCCGAGGAGGCGGGTGAATTACGTGATTTCAGCAATTCTCCTAGCCAAGGAAGTGGAAAGCCAGCGAATCTGCGGTTTGTACCGCATGGACAGGCTCGACACGAGGCTAGAGTATATCCGATTGGTTGTTCGTTGGCGGGGTACGCGCGTCCCCTGGCGACCTTGGGCGGGGAGAACTCGGGGTGGTGCTGAGGCCGCGCGGCCTTTGACCAGTCCAAGAGGGCTCGAGTGCCTTTTGGTGCTTTGTGGAAATATCGGATGGAATGGGATAAGTGGTTGGTTCAATGGGTGTAGACAGCGTCCAGGAGTGCTTTGGGAGTACTTTGGACGGTGTCGAATGCGAAAAGTGAGGCGTTATGAACAATCTCCCGAGCCAGGAGATTGGGCCAAATCGGGAAATCTGGTTTCCTCATCGGGAAGGGGATTGTCGGGTGCGATTATATGGATTCGCAGGATCGGTTAGGAGGGGCCATGAGGCAGTGTGCAGTGCGTAGCACAAACACCAGCCTCACACTTCCTCCATAGTTTTTACACTGACCGGGACGGTCAGGTAACCTATAAAAGGGGAACCTAAAATCGATGCCAATCAAAACTTTTCTCGCCCTGCTTCTTCGTCATGGATCCCAGCACCATCCGTCGTTTCCTTAACAGCAATGTTCATTGGCCTTCCCAGTGTTTCTTCATTCCCGTCGGGGGATTGCAGATTTTCCTCCTGGACAACCTTTGGTACAAGATCTTCCTGTTGATGCCGAGTGTTTTCACGGACGCATACGCCCTGGACGTCGTTACGCCTATGTCGTCCACGGCGCATACCCAGATTCGATACCGCGTTCGGGACCTCGTTCGGCACATGGTGAGAAAGACTTGCTTCGTTTTGTGTCGCGGAAAACTGAATGTTCCTTAGTTTTATGCGGCGCAAATTGCCCAGAACGAATTCCGCGTCCAATACGAGACGTCTGTCATCCCTGCTGAGGCGGCGTGGACGTTCCACATTATCCTCGTCCTCCTGGTCGTTGTAGGGTTCGAAGGGGATGATCTTCCGATTACTCCTGCCCTGTCGGCGAGCGTCACCACAGAGGGACAGATGGCTTATACGCAGGCGACTTCGATGCTTTGTGCGGCGCTCGCCTCCTATATGCGTCGCAAAGAAGCCGGCCGTCAAGCGCACTTCGACTTCGAGGAGTACGATATGAACCACTGGGTGTCCGGTCACTTCCCCCGTCGTCCTCGTCCGTCCTCCTTCCCCACTATTCGGGTGGACGACTATCTCTCCGACCCCTTCGAATATAATGATCTTATCAACATCGTTCGGGAGACCAGCGCAGGGCCCCTTGTGCAGGACTGCAGTCGTGCCGGTCATACTTCCCCCGTCGCCAGTGATCACTGCGAGTGCGCGCCCCACGAGGTGGTTGATTGTGCTCAGCGTGTGGCGGACGAGCACGAGGCCGAAGTTGTTGCCGACGCGGTTGGGTTCGTTGCGACGGTGGATGCAGCGCACGAGCTTCTCAAGACTAGTCCTACTCGCCGGAGCGTCCGCGTGTTGGCCAAGAAGCTGGGACAAGGAGCTCTCTTCATTCCGCGCTCCTCGATGGCGAAAGATGAAGATTCTGATATGAGCGACTCGTCGTTCGGCTCTATTCCCGAGCTCGTTGGGATGGAGGGACTGGTCGGTACTTCTCCCGTGGTAGGGGACAGTGGGCGTGTGTAGATACGATCTTGAAATGAATTTTCTATTCTTGGTGTCATAATTTCTCCTCGGGCGGGAGAGCGTCCGAGAGCCATCTTCTTCTCGGGGATACCGAGCGACGCGCCTTCGTCTTGATTTTCGTATAAAGGGCTCAGCAGCCTGCCAAACTTTCCCAAAAATTCTGGGACGCATTTTTAACAATGGCCCGCGCCTGGCTCGCCCAATACCGGCACTTTTTCGAGGGTCTGCTGCTCGAGGATGAGGAGTTATTCGACCCCTCCTTCCAGCCGTCCGAGAGTCTTGAAGAATTTCTTCGGACGCGAATTCGCCCGGCGGTATATTTCCTCCAGCGGTGTACCGTGGAGACGGGATCGTATCATGGGGCGCACTCTCGGATCCCTCGTCCTGAGAAGGAGCAGCTGCGTCTGATTATGCTGCGGCTAGTGGATACGATCGTGCGTGGTCTTCTTTTGTTTCATACTAGCAGGTACCCGTGCTCCGCACGGCAAACGGGTCTCGGAGTCACGATGTCTTAAGAACTGCACAATTCAATAAACATTAAACTGCTCTATTCAGGCGTCACATTGTAGGATATAAAGAGAAGTGCGTCAAAAGAATGTCTAAGTCAAAATAGTACGGGTTTATAAGGGTAAAATAAGAGATAGTCGAATCAAGGAGTGTACGAAGTCATTGTGAAGTTGCTTGTCGGGAGTCGAATGCGAGCGCGGATAAATGTCTACTTCGATACAACAGGCGAGGGGCTGCTGGTCGGTCCGCCGTCTTCGCTGTCATCCGAGCCATAGCTGTAGGATATAGTGTAAATGAAGTGGCCCCAGCCAGAATGTGCTTTGCCTTTTGCACCGGCACTAGCCACATTCTGGCTAGGTGAAACATGGGTCTTTATTTTTTTTTCACGCCGGCTTTGCCGGCGAAAAAAAAATTGGGTTTTTGGCCCTCAAATCCTCCCAGAATGGATGCTTTTCCTGCAGGACCCATTTCTGCTCGCGATCAATCCTCTTCCCCATCACTATTTGATATCTATACCGATTAGGCCCATATTCTAATATCTAATCCGTGCACTCCGCTTACCTCCTGTTGCGATGGTGATTAGTTGGCAGCTCGAAGTCGGACTCGATTCGTTTTCTTTCGTTTGTTTTCGCATATTTGACATCAGCATCCCGCCCTCCCGCATCATGTCTGACACGGACTCCCATGGACCTGCGCCCGCGCCCGCACCTGCCATACCCGACCCGCGCCCGCGCCTGTGAGTCTGCGTCCTTCCGGCATTCTACTCTCTATCCACCCATCCTTACTTCCCTCATCAGCTCTGTGACCTTTGCCCTCCCGAGCCTGCATTCGGCCGCGCACCAGGCCGAATGCCACCTCCAATACCCTTTTGCCGCCCGCATGTGTCCCACCGATGACTCCGCCGCACCCGACAACTCCGACGATCGCGGGGATCCCGCCCCTGCCGTTACGCAGTTGACAGATGGCGAGGGTGTCGAAAGACTATGGCGTGCGCGTATGGTCGACGGCGAGCCTAATGAAACTCTGTGGGGGGAATCTATGGTGTGGCCAGTAGTCCGCGAGATGAGTACAGGATCGCGTCATGCCTCTGTCTCCTTTACCCAACCACGTCCTCCCAAATGCGCCCTCGTCAACGACTTTCCGCTCGCCCTACAAAATGTACGCCTATCACCTGCGCCCCCTTCTTTTGGGGTACTGACTCCCTTTTCTCCAGAAAAAATCATCTGTCGGCTCGGATTTTTCCACATCCCTTCACGGACAGTGAAATTGCGTCTATTCGTTGTTAGTCTCATAGAATCTTTTGAATACATGGAGTTCCTCCGTTGTTTGCCCTCCTCGACCCAAAATGAGCTCTTTCGTATCCGGAAAAGACATTTAACGCATCCTAGAGCGGCGTACGATGATCGCACGCCGCTCTAGGATACATATATTGTACCATCTACGAGAAATCCTAAATAAACTAAGACTTGAGATATTCATGAAGTCCGTCAAGCATCCACGCGACGTCGTGGACTGCGTCATCCCACAACTTCGCGTTGGCTGAAAACCATTCCTCCCCCTGCTTTTCGCGCGCTGCGTTGATTTGACGGCCCCAGAAGTACAAGCTCGCCGCGAGGTTCACAACCCGTTCACGCCACCACACTCCAAATGACCCCAGTTCTCCCATACTCGCCGCCGATCATCCATTGTCCATTCGCGCCACGCTTACGCCATCCAGGCTGGAGGAGATCCCACCATCCCTTCCACACCCCTGGGTACGTCGCCAACTTCTTGATAACCGGCGGTTTCGTCGATTTAGATCCTCGCCCTCCCCTAACCCAGTCATATATGACTTCCGGGCGTTTGGTGGTGCAAAGCGGCTTGGCCTTCGAGTCGAAGCCGTAGGCCTCTTCCACACGGACGACGGCCTGCAGCACCGACGTGTAGCTTGGCCCGAGCGGGTCAATTGCAATGTTTTTGACGGCGTCCTTCAGCCACCGAGGTGCATCTGCTGGGAATGCAGGTAGCGTCGAAGGCGGCGGCGGGAGCGGGGCAGCGCTGTTGGCGGTCGATGGTGGCGGCAACGGGGGCGGGACAGCGGCGTACGGCGGGGGTGGGAACGGCGGGGGCGGGACAGCGTCGTTCACGGTCGACGGCGGCAGCGGGGGCGGGACAGCGTCGTCCATGGCCGACGGCGGGGGCGGGACAGCGTCGTTCAGGGTCGACGGCGGCAGCGGGGGCGGGACAGCGTCGTTCAGGGTCGACGGCGGCAGCGGGGGCAGGACAGCGTCGTTCACGGTCGACGGCGGGGGCGGGACAGCGTCGTCCATGGTCGACGGCGGGGGCGGGACAGCCTCGTTCAGGGTCGACGGCGGCAGCGGGGGCGGAACAGCGTCGTTCATGGTCGACGGCGGCGGAGGAAGCGGGGGAGCGCCATCGGGGGTCGTGTGGGGTGGATTGGGCGGGACATTGTCGTCGTCGGTCGAGGGGAATGTGACGCGTGTCTTCGACGTCTTTCCTGGAGTCGCCATCGCGCTCTTAAGCTTCTTCGCGGGCTGACGGGCATCATTCGGCCGCTTGCGCTTGCCGCCCAGGACGCCTTCCTCCTCATCCTCATCCGAGTCTTCGTCAGACTCGCCTGAGGGGAAGAGGGAGTCGGAGTCGGATCCTGATCCGCTATCCTCAGCTGCTCCCGCACCCGGAGGACCCGACAGAGTCGTCGTTGTGCTTTGAATTCGCCCCGATCTGCGTGGTGTCACAGGTTCTGGGGCGATGGGATCGGCAGGTGGAGCGGGCTCGGGGGCGGTCTCGAGGCGATCGGCGTCTCCGTTCTTCGCGTTGCCCTTGGTGCCCTTCGTCTTCTTCGCGTCAGTCTTCTTCGCCCTCGACTTCTTCGCTGCTCCTGCCGCTTTCTCTGCACGCTTTCGTTCCGCCTTGTCGGCCACTTTCGACTGCTCCCTTTTCTTTGCGCCCGTGACGCTGGCGTTGGTCGCCTTCTTGTTTCGGCCTGCAACGCTGGTCGTCTTCTCTTCAGTCTTTTTGGCCTTTTTGCGGGGGGGACCCTCAGCCTCGGTGCCTGATTCGGAGTCTGAGGAATCGGGGTCCGACGTGGCGCTCTCACTGTCAGATCCCCACTGCTCGCCCTCTTGCGGCATGGTGTACTTCGCACCCTCGAGTCCGTTGGGTAGCGCAGAACTCTGGATATCGACTTCGTCTGAAGTCGCATGAGTATCGAGATCGCTTCCCCATCCGTCGAAGCACATACCGAAAGCCGTGTAAAGGTACTCCTTGAGGAGATCCAGCACGGGGTTGAAGCGCTCCTTCGCCCACACCGGGAAATGTGACGCCGCGGCCGTTTTATTCCTCCCATATGATACACTGTATGACCGTCAGCGTGGTCAGCGCGTTAGAACTTGAGACTTACTGGATAGTCCTCAGATCACCGCCATATTTCGGCATGGGACCGCCAAGGAGAACGACGGCATGCAGTCCCGTTCTCTCACTGACACCCTGCAAGATGGGGGCCAGAAAACCGCCAACACCGTCTATCGCCCTGCTGTTATTAGCCACGTATTACGAGTGAGGTTTTGCGACGACTTACTGCTGACGCGCCTCAGGGGATGCGGACGGCGGGTTGCTCAGTGCCGCTTCGTATGTTGTTCGAGCAGCGACAGCTTCCGCTTTGGCGGCGTCCCGGTACCGCTGCTGATCGATCGGCGGGAGCTCCAAGAACATCTCCCGAGCCACCTTTGCTCGGAATGGCGCATTGGGGCCATTTGCCGTGTTGACACTAGCACCCTCCGCTACGTGGTCCGCCCACTTCTTCGAGACAACGGGCGCAATCTCGGTGTCGTAGAGCTCGTGCATGTACTGCTGGAAGCCTTGCCGAGCTTTTGGAGGGCACTTCACGCCAGAGAGCTTGGCGAGAAGTACAGCATACGGGTCCTTGCGTGCATCAGCCCTCGCGCGGGCTTTCTTGCGGAGTACACGAGCGCGGTACTTGAGCCAGCGGCGGATACGCTGTAATGAGATTGAGAATTGGCGGAAAGCACTACGGTCACGTGTGGAAACGTTACGTTGTTAAGCTTGTCGACTCTCGCAGCCTGCTGGACCTCCTCCTCCATCGACAACGTCTCCTCTGGGATTAGAGCGTCTGGGTCGAAATCCGGGAGAGACTCGGGCTCTTCGTGGTCCTTGAGCCTCCAACTAATCCGCGCATGATATTCCCTGTAAACTCGCTGCAAATAATTACGCTCGTCGCGCCAGCTTCTCCCCAACGCTTCGCTATATGGCTCGATGTGGGGCTGCAGTATCGTCTCTCGCATTCCCTCTGCCCATAGGCGCAGATTCTTGCGATGCTCTTTCGGGACCCGTTTTCGTGGACGTTTTTGGGCCATCTGTGCTCTGCCTTAGACGATATCCATTCACCACAACGAAATACGCACTATGTCCAATGCTGTGGCTAGAGCTTTGTCGAGGCTTTCAAGGAGGAATTTTTCAGCTGGTGGGACAAGGTCTGGAGCAAGATGCGGGTGAAGTAATAAACGCGAATCGTTTCCAGCCCCAGACTGGCTACGACCGAAACGCACCCTCGTCCCTTGTATCGGGATTCGGCAATCTGTCTGCTGATGGGCCAATTGCATGGCAAGTCGCCAGCCCCGTTTACTTTGCGGAGCTTGAAATTCTGTCACATAAAGACGGCCAAATCTCTTCCCTCTTGCTCCTCACCCCACTTCCCTCGCTCACAATGTCTCAATCGGAATCGAACGATGCCTCCCTCGTTTCTGCAGCGCCTCATCCCGCTGCTGCGACGACGGAGACCTCCTCCCTCGACCTTTCGCCCCCGGCCATGCCCATCCTTGCCATCGACATCTCAGACTTGGCCTCCGACAGCTACTCTGTCGCCGACTACGACAGTGATGTCTCCGGCGACGTGCACGAGGGCGCCGAAGACAATTCTGCCTCGACCGAGGCTGCTGAAGCTGAAGCCCCGAGTACGCCACTTTCATCTTCATTCTCTCCGTCGCGTACTAACAACAAACTCCAGAAAGTCTAACCCTCGCCGAGGCCTTCGAGTTGCTGTCCATGGGCGCTGCGGCTGTCTCCCAGGCTGCTGCTGCCGCCGCTGCCACTGCCGCCCGCCAAGACGCCGCCGCTGCCGCCGCTGCGCCCGCCGTCCCCGCCGTCCCCGCCTTCGTCCAGTCCACCGGCCCTTGGGTTGTCGGCTCGCTGTTCAATGTCATCCCTGCCGCTCATCTCACTGGCATCGACGAGATCGCGGACAAGTGGTATGCGATTACGAAGGGGACGTACGTGGGCATCACCAAGCACAACAACCTGTCGTCGAATGCGACCGTCGGCGTATCGGGCTCGCAGCAGAATGGCTTCACCCTCCAGTCGGAGGCGATCACCGCCTTCAATACCGCCCTCGACGGTGGAATGGTCCGTGTCATTCTTGCCTGATCGTGTCCGACTCTCGTCAGTGGTTCTATTTTTTTTCCCTCCCACACGCTCATACGCTTCCAGAAAGTAACCGCGTCCTGTTTCCTTGCACCGTATGCACTTGTCCTGTCGTGTAGTCTCGCGTAGCTCAGAATTCCGATGCTGTTTTGGGTCCAAATGCCGTATACGAATCTCGATCTAAGATTGTCAGATCTCGTCAAGTTCTTATTCCGTCAAGATCTCATTGATCTGATCTCACCTCGATGTCCACTGATAAATACCTTAGGTTTTTCAGAGCCCCAGCTCTCGCACTAGGCCGGGATGCCCTCCACATTGGAAGACCGCCTATCCTCCCTTTCCCTGCACGGCTCGCCAGTCTCCCGTTCGCTATCTCCCGCGTCGTCGCTCTCGTCCTCCAATCCCTCTACAGAATACTTTAGCGACAACGGCTCGGAACCGCGTACCCCACCATGCTCACCTCCTTCACCTCCTCGCACGCCATCGCGACCGAACGCGACTCAAACGTCTGCTCCACAATCTCCCTCTCCTCCTCGATTGTACCGTTCTCCCGGCGCCCCTGGAGTGACCCAACATAGGTGTGTCCTGCTCAGTCATCCTCGTGTCGCCCTCACGTTTTTTTTTCCCGCAGGTCTGTAGCGGCACTCCCGGCAACGAGTGTCCGTCTCTCCAGCCCGCGCAAGCGCGGCGCAATACGTCGAGCTTACGCCGTCTTTTTTGGCCGTACACCCGGATGGTATAACAGCTGGTACGTATTCCCTGCTTTTCTGGATGTCGATCTTTTGTACCTTTGTAACTCTTCACTTAGGGCGGAAACCAATTCCATGGTCAGTGGTGCGCAAGGGACTCTTTTTCAAGCATATCCTTCGGAAGACGCTGCCCAGGCTGCGTACACGCACGCGGAGGCCCGCTCCTGGACTGGGGTGTGTTCACCCTCCTCGTTTCCTTACCAAGCAATTCCCGAACGTCATCGACCTACGCCCGCGGTGATCAGTGAACCTCTCAGCCCCCTACATTGTGGGACCTGGTACGTCGTGTACAAAGGTATCGTACCTGGGGTCTACCAATCTTTGTATGTCTCCCTTTTGCAGTTGAAACATGCTAATGAGACCGTCTTTCAGCCTCGAGTGCGGCCTCAACACGATCGGGATATCGGGATCTTCATACGACTCCTTCGTTGACAAACAGGTGGCCTTTGCGCAGTTTGCCGAAGCCTTGGAAGGAGCCTGAGGGTCTACTAGCTGTCTTACTGTCTCTCAATAGAATGTTCCGTAGCCTCGTAAATGCATACACTTTCTACCTCTCTCGTTTCCGTTAACGCCCATATTTGAATGGATATTGAAGCCTGCAGCCCCGGGCGCCTAATTATTAAGCGCCCATTTCTCATTTTTCGCGCTGACCTCCTCCTTCCTATTCCACCGAATCGATTGCTGCACACAAGATACGTTGAAGAAAGAGCTATGTAAAAATGTTAAAGACCGAACTATAGGGCGTGAGGAACATTTTTAAATGATTATTTCGGGCAATCAAGTGCGCACTCTCCACGCAACCCCTCTCAACTCGTCTTTCACCTCTGCTACTGAAAACATGTTGGCATTCGGGGTACTTTTTGGTATCATCTTGAACAAACTTGTCAAAAAAAATTAATATGAGGTACATTGAGCTCCCATCTGTGTCTGGACAGAGTCCAATAGCCCCCGTTCGATGAAGCAACCCAGTGAATGAGTGGACATTCAGCAGGCGCCTTGCCGCCTGGAGCATCGGTCCGTGTATGACAGCATAGCACAGCCACTGATGCTGTTGACACTTCTTCTTCTCAACTCACCACCCACTAAATGCTTATGCGTCGCAGTCGGCCAGAACTGTCGGCCTCCAATGCCAAGTGAGTCCATCTCTCTCCCCCCGCTATCCTTCTCACCTGCAATCACCAGGCTGGACCAGCTTAATTTCGCTAGGAGAGGGCTAGGTGGCGATCCCAGCATTACGACGCAGAGACCGGTCATGCGACGCCCGCATCAAGAGCAAGTGGCGGAGGAGGAGTCCTTGCAGCAGAAGATGTGCGCCCAGCTTAGCGTTCCACTTTCGGTTTGGGGGCTGACTTTACATATCCAGGGCGAATATCTCCAAGAAACAAAGGAATATTCTCCAGGAGAAAGCCGAGAAAGCTGAGATTCGTCGAGCGAAGGCCAGAGAACGAATGGCTATGTGAGTCTTCCGAGATGTACTGACCTCGTTGAAGCTCATTTTAACGGCACTTCAGCCGGCGTGCCAAAATCAAAGCCCTTCCCCCCGACGAACAGTACGAATATCAAAATCGTGCAAGACTATCGCGCGCTAAATGGAGGGAAGAGTGAGTGATATGTCTAGCGTTCTGGACAACTGACTGACTCTATAATTTGCGTACAGAAACCGCCGGTATCTGGCCGTTGCGTCGTGGGGCTACAGACATCGGTTCGCTGCTACAAACCTGTACTCCGTCGCCGTCTAATCATCACAACTCCCAGAAAATATGTCGACCTGTACGAGAAGCTCTCCGGCGCCGACCGCACCCTTTACGACCAATATCTTACTACCTCCACGAATCGCCGCGTCAAGAAGCTGAGAGCTCAGCGTATGGCAGAGCGGCGAGCGCAGCCGCCCGTAGACGCCGGGGCCGACGAGGGCAGCGATTTGCCCGACAGCAGTGAGATCTCGACTTCGGACTCCGAGTAACGGAATTTATTTAATTTTTGCTATCGTTTTGCTGTCCCGCTACACAAGCCAAGAATATATAATTTTTTACCCGTCGACCGAGTTCCTTGTCTATGCACCAGAATGGGAGGGGATAATGTTCTGTCAGGCATCCGTAGTGTTCCACGGACGCCCGACAAAATGAATGTATTTCAAGGCGGACACAAGGCTACATATAACGAGGAAATTCAAGGCCATCGAAGTTGTACGTCACACGGCTCGTATTATTCCAATCAGGGTGGTCGTGCTCGATACACTGCTCCTCTGCCCAGCAACGAAAGGGAGCCGCGGTCATGGTGGCGCGGCAGGACGGGCAGTTGAAGGAGTACTCGAGGGCGACGCGGATACAAGGGTAGCAATGGCTGTGACCACACCCGGAGCTGATAAGAACTTGAGTGACAATCGAGTGACGAGGAAGGAGGACGTACATGACGGGGCAGCTCTTGACTTGCTTGCACACCGCACATTCCTGATGAGGTGTGCGCCCAGGGTCGCGCGGAGGAGGTTCATTGCCATCAATCCAAAGGTCCTTTAGCACAAGAGGCTCGGCGCGAGGAACACGCGATCCGGCGGTCAGGCTTCCGCGCGTGGCAGGTGTCGAGACAAAGAAGGCGCCGTCCACTGGCGGCGAGGCGGGTAAGGCCGTCGGCTGACGCATCCACGGCGCATGGGCGACAGTTGTGACGAGGGGGGCGCGCGGGGCACGGGTGGCTGCGGGCATGCTGGGTGGGGCCGTGGGCATGCTAGATGACGAAGGCAAATTTTCTTTGGTGGTCTTTTTGCGACGACGGGGGCGTGGTGGAGAAGGAGGAGTAGCTTGCCGCGCGCGCTCAGCACGAAGGGCCGCATAGTGGGCAACATTGATAGCACTGGCTGGTCGCGTGCGCAGATACGAGAGCGACTTGAAAGCTGAGTGTACACGATTAGAATGAGGAGGGCGCAAAATAAAGGAGGCGTACCGCGTTTCAAAGCAAGGGTAGTTTTGGCGTCGATATCGAACGGTTTTGAGGGCTTAGAAGACGAGCCAGCCCGAGGGCGGCGGCGGGGGGACGGTGGGACAAGCACCATGGGGTGTGAAGTCGAGGCGCAAACATTTAGATTTCCGTGGTAAGAGCTTTAAAGGAAAGTCGCCCAGGTTTGGTTATGTTTGATCTAGAGTACGAAGCCTTTTGCATCATTTCCTTTTCAAGACCGTACACCAATCTACGATTCTAGTAGATCTACGCTAAATCTACGCGTTTATGAACTCGTCAAGCGTGCTGTACTGCTGAACCCCGGTCTCCAAACGACGACGAAGCGCGCTGTTTCTAGTCTCCATCTCCAGCTTGCTGGCCGAACGCTCAAAGTGGCCATCGCTGCGATAGCCGTTAGTGATGTAACGGTGTAAGCCGGCGGGCGTATACTGGGAGAAAGTGTACTGTTTCTCCCCGGGAAGAACGTCTACAAACGAGTACCGCATCAGCGCGGCTGGGAACAAAATGGTGAACCCAGGGGGGAAGCGGATAATCCAGCCCTCATCCCACAGGACGATGTCTCCTCCGTGGCGCGAGTTGTACGTGCCCAGCGCAGTGACGGCACGCCAGCCTTGAAGCAAATCCCTGTCTTGCAGGCGGGGCGCGGAACCGAGCTCCCCCAAGTCGAATTCGGCGGCAGGGAAGATGCCCTCAAACTCGCGGCGCAAGTTGGGGTCGTACTTGAAGATGAGGTCGGTCGCGTGCTCGGTGTAGTTGTAGAGCCGAGGTGCGAAAGAATGGTGAATGGCTATTGAAAAGTAAGCACTGACTCCTTGACGTGCGATTTAAGGCTTACTGTTGTGCCAGGCCGCTATTTCTTGAACGCCTCGGTTTTGCAAGATCAGGCCCGTCTCGATGCAGTTGGCCAGCTGGTGCTGCACGTTTTGCGGCTTCTGCGGGACGATGTGAGGTCATCATCGCGAAAGGGAAACGGAATAGCGCACCAAGCCACGGGCGCCGCCATACTCGACCCCCACCTTCAGGACCGGCTCATCAAGTTTGGAGAAGTCGGCATAACCCGCGGCGCGGTCAAACACTTCGGTCGCCGAAAGCACAGTGTTGCGCCAGGCGATAGCGTCGGTCGGGGATGGAACTATGACCCCCACGATTTTCGCCTTGTTGTCGATCAGCGGCGTCGGGACCCTACACCTGGTGAGCAAACACGATGATATAGAGATTGTTGAGTAGCACTGACCCACGGCAGTCGATCGGTTTGAAGCCAGCCGCCAGCAGTTGCACACGAGACAGCGAGAACCGAGGGGGCTGAATGTCTTTGAGCGGGGTGTCACCGGTAGTCAGGCGTCGGGGGCGAAGATCGTAAGGGCTGAATGGGCGAATAGAGTGGAGCGTCCAGGCGCCCGCGCGTGCTGCTTGACCTCGAAGGGGGATGACTTCGGTGGTGCCCTGCGAAGAGGAAAACGTCCACTGTTGCGAGTGAGTCCGAATAACCATCACAGTGCAAGGAACGTTACTCACAGCGTCCTCCTCTTCCTCGTCAGACTGGGACATGGAGTCGTTGGAGCCTAACTCCTCTTCTCCGGTCGGGCCATCGGAGCTGGCGGGGTCGACGTCGACTTCGATCTCAGACTCGCCGCTGTCGGAATCGACGTGGTCGTCGGGGCCAGGCCTGGTCGAAGTCTCCCCGCGCTGGTAGGGACAGATTTTTTCGCGTTCCGCCAAACGAGCCAATTCCTCGCCCAGAACTTGTTTGAAGTTGAAGCCCCAGCGAATTGGGTGGCCGCGGGCTGGGAAGCTGAACTTGAAAGGCTCGACGCTGCCGGAACGAGTGTGCATATACATTGTGCTGAATAGAGAGGGAGGTGTCGCAAGGTTTCGCTTTTTTCGATCGCGTCGAAAAAACTGATTAAATGTTGGGTTTTATAGGGCACTCTCACTGATAATTGTCGCTGTATGCCAACGGCGTGGACTGTGCCACGGCCACGGCTGGGTGCGTGCACATCACCAGATTCGCAAATCCATTCTGGTTAGTTTCCAGATCTGTGATCCGATTCCCCAAAACAGAATAGCAACAAGGCTTCTAAGTTTTCCCAGCCGCCAGCAAGCCCGACCCCCGGGTGTGGACCGCACTTACGTACCGACCGTATCTTGAAACCGCAGGTGGAAAGCCGACAGTCTCCCCCCCACAAGTCCCCTCGAATTTTTCCAACGCCGCAATTCTCCCCGATGTCAGTCTACAACAACTCGAATGCACAGAGACCTCTCGTTGGCATCGCAGAGATAAATCCCTGTGAGCGTGAGCGGGAGTTGTCTCAATGTAATCGAATCTCACTTTTTCACGAGGTCTTGACCTGATTCTTTGGATCCCCTGGCCACCGGCGTCCTGGCTCCAAGGCGCCACTGCGATGCAGGCGTCACTGCAGCACGGCGAAGCGTATGTTCATGCCCCTCGCCTGGCTGTTGATGCGAATTTGTGAGTGCACGTTGATTTATTGGCATGGAGTGTATCGATTTAATTCGATTTGCCAGCCGTCTTCGTTCTTCGGTGTACATTTCCTACGACATCTGCTGCCAGTGGGATGCAAATTACAGGGCGGCTCGCCATCGGAGGTCGGGCGATACCTGAAATACAAAATCTTCCAGTCAGCCGTTCAATGCGCATTCTCTACCTTGACCACGCTGATGCTATTCTTTAGACGCTATGGGCCATGTAGCGCTCAAAGTATCTATATCTTGCGTACAGTATTCTACAAACTGAATCACATTCGCTACGAAATTGAATCACTACAAAACCCATTTCGAATCGCAGAAATCCGAGAGCGCCTGCACAAGGGCTGTGCAAGATCAATCACGGTCTGGACATGTCTGGACACATTCGGTGTCGCTTGCTCTCGTCGAATCAATCACTGCTACCCGAAGTGCATGCGGAGAGTGCAAGGGAGTGCGCAGAATTCGGACTCGCGCGTCCGATCGGTCTCCAACGTGGGCTCGTCTACCCGAAACTTCCTTGTGGCGGCCAATCAAAAGAAGGCCAAGTATCCCCGTCTCCCAGGCCCCAAATCGGCCCTCTACCAGAAAGTCGGACCGGGTTCGTTCAAAATTCCACTTTTGTTTTTGGTCGTCACTCACCAAACTCTAGCATGCGAGTAGGAGCTCTGTGCTCCGCAAGACCCATACGAGCTTGTCCGCCGTCGTCCGCCGGCCGCCGACGTAAATCAATCACTCGTAGCCGAACTGCATGCGGAGAGTGCAGGGGGAGTGCGCAGACTTCGGATTCACGACGTGCGATCGGTCTCCAACGCAGGGTCGTGTAACCGGAACTTCCTTCGTGCTCGCCTATCACACGATACCTGCGAAGGGCCGCTGGACCGGCCAAGGGCAGCTCTCTGTTCCTCTTGTTACTCTGCACTTCGCCAGAAAAAAAAAGGGTTCTTTTAACTGAGCAGCACCGATAGCAGCACCGATAGCAGAGACGCTATTCTCCCCTGTGTGCCGCGACGAAATAGAATCCGGGGCTCTCCTTCGCCGACGGTGTGAGGTCGATCGTGACCGCTTCCGAAGAGCACAAACGGGGAGTGAAAAAGCACGAACTTACGGCCGCCGACTGTGCCCGATGAAACCTGATCCTCTGCCTAACTGGAACGTTTCGCGTATCACGCAGAGGCTCTGATCGGTTTGTGCAGTGAATTGTTATTTTAGTTTTTCACCTTCTTCAACTGATTACAGGGCAGTTAGGATAGCGAAAGAACACATTGAAATAGACAGTACTCCGACCGCTGCCTACAGGACCTGCGAGCAGCGTTCTTGTGCGGGCAGGCAGCGGCAGGCGGAGTAATCATCCCTGGCTCACATGGGGACCACAGATCTTCAGGGTGCGGTTCTTTTGCTCTGCCGTTGACCCAGGACTGATGGAAACGAGAAGAATCTTTACAGCATCGTTCCAGAATTCCTGTCGAACCCCAACAACCGGCCATTAACTCATTACCAATTCGAGATAAGCGTTTTCAGAATTTGGGCTGAATTGGTGGACGGAGGGTCCTCGATGAGGGATGGCGAGTGCGTGAAACAAGAAATAAGCCAATCATTATACTGTCCGCCTTTGACTGACTCTTGCCCGTACACAGGAAGGCACGCATGCGGAGAGTGCGAGGAGTTCGCACGTCTTGTGTTGGATCGCCTGATTGATGAATATGGAAGCAAATTGAAATCTCGGTTATATTTAATCCCACGCCATCCAGGCCGCCGTCGCACTGACCACCCGCTGTGTCGGTGTCTCCCTCTCCCTCCCCCCCGCATCTTCCTCTCTCCCTGGCCCCTGGATGCTCTCTGGTGTGGGATTGCGTCACGGCGATCATAGAAGGACGCAACTTGACGGGACGGAACCGCCAAAACGTCTAGCCGGAAGGTTCCGTACAGATCTCGCCGATCCATCAATCTGCCACCGCGGAATCAATGTCTGATTCCCGATAATGCAAGGTCGACCTCCGAAGTCCGACTTATAGGAATTCAAGTCAGATTTTCGACGCTATCCCACTCCCCCGAGTCTCTTGCATGTCCGACGAACACACACCCGACCCGACAAATGCCAGTTCTGCAGAGCCGGCAAGCACCAATTCTGCAGAACCGGCAAGCACCAGTGCTGAAGAGGCGGAAATCGACCGCCAGATAACGCGGCTGTAAGTATCGACCACGATACATTGCCGGATGACCCTCTCACTTTCGCCCTCCCCCTTTATCTAGTTTCTTCGCCGAAATTAGTGACCCGAGCCCTCGCAGCAGGCATCGCGACCATCCCAACCCAGCCCGCAACGTGGAAGGAATTCAGACCTGTGCTTGTTGCGAAGTACACGGATACCTTGCCCCGCTCGCCACTCCGACGTGTCCGCGGCTCTTTGTCTGCGAAGACTGCCCCGAGTTCTACCGCGTCAAAAAATGCCTCAACTGCTTCGTACGCACTCATCGCTCCCACCCGCTCCACTTTCCGACGGTACGCAATTTTTCTGCTTGCAATTCCACCGGCATCCTGACTGACTTGCCTCGCTGAAACACAGGAATGGAATGGTCTGTTCTGGCAGCGCACCACCCTCCAACGTTTGGGCTTCGTTTTTCAGCTCGGGCACCGCGGCCAGCCCTGTCCCTCGCACGGCGAGCAGAAGACTATGACCGTCATTGCTGCAAACAGCATCCACTGCGTTAACTTCCGTTGTTGCCAATGTCCCGGCCATCCGGACCAAACGGTGCAGGTGGTGAAAGTGGGATGGCTCCCGGGCAGCGAGGGGGTTAAATGTGTCACACTGGAGATGCTTGGGATCTGTAGTGCCCTGGGAGTGTTGTAGTAGCTGCATATTCGACAAAGATTCGAATTGATTTTGATTTTCTTGAATTGCTCGACGGGTTTGTCACGCGTGACATGTTACGATTCCTTATCAAGACGTCTCGCCTCCCCGCATCGAGTGCTCAGATGGTCGTATGGCTAGCCGGGGGGTCCCATTGGGGATCTTACGGCCTAACTGGTGTTCCTCTTGCTTTCTCTTTCTGGCCGTCTCAACGTCTTGGTCTTTCCCCCCCTCACGATGTCCGCACGAGAATTCTCCCGCTACCGGTCTCAACGAATCGTGGACGTCGACGTCGGGTATGGCGATGGGAATGCCGACGTCGTGGCAGACGGCGCAGTCTATATCTCTATGGATGGACATCGGCGCGCAGAACACCTCTTGAACGTCGCTCATAAAAAACGCCGACTGAATCCCGAGCATCTCCACGACCCATTTGCCCAGTGGATTCCGGTGGAAGAGGAAGCCGATTTCGAGGCGGATGTCGCAGACAACATATCTGCAGTCCCTGACAACGTCACCTCGTCTGCGAAGCGGAAGGCTTACACGAGTTCGGTGCGTTGCCTTTTTTCTTGACTTTGCACCATAATTCATAAGAAAATCTAGGACGATCCAATGGCGCAATGGAGGCCGTTGAAGCAGTTCTTCCTCGACGAACTGTTCTGGTCAAAAGGGTTAGGACACTCGGCGACGTCAGCCTGCTGCGCATTTTGCCAGAAGGATATCCCTACAGACGGACGTATGCTCAAGTGTACAGATTGCGGCGAATGCATTCAATGTAAAAGCTGCTGTCTGGAGAGGCACGCCTTGACGCCTCTGCATGTATTGAAGGTGCGCGCATTCTTTTACCGCATCATCCTGCTCAATTCTGACGTTTTGTGCCGCTTCCAGGAGTGGACTGGGCAGTATTGGGACACGACGACACTGCTTAAGCTGGGATTCGTCTACCAGCTCGGACACGCAGGCCTTCCCTGCATTTACCCAGCTGCAGAAACGCGCGCGATGACGGTCATCCACACGAATGGGATCCACCAACTCCGCTATAAGTATTGCAATTGCAAGCGAGCGGCCGCCCTCGGAGACAACAACAACTTGGCTCAGCTTCTACACAATTGCTGGTATCCGGCCACCATTACCGACCCCACGACGTGCGCCACATTCAGTGTCCTCGACCTCTTCCGGCTGTTAAATGTGGTTGGGAACGTCAATTGCCACGATTTCGTCGGCTCCTTGGAGCGGCTGACAGATGCGGCAGTGTCGACTGGTATGAAATGGATGCCGGTACGTGATTCTCTAACTTCGCAGAACGGTTTTGGTGATAAATGCCTTTCTTCTCAGGATCGTTACAAACAGTTTGTACGGATGTCGCGGCAGTACGCGTTTCTGCAACGGTGCCTCCGTGCGGGGCGCGCGCATGACCCGGAAGGCGTCGAGGCAACAGAATTGGGCGAAAATACGGTCGTGTGCTGGGGCTGTCCGTATGATGGGAGGAATATACCGGTTGACTGGCGCGATGTAGACCCTCGATATCGGTACGTGACCGGAGGGCGTTGCGCCATGTTCTCGAATTGACTTCTTCCAGATTTTTGTACATGCTGATAGTTGCCCTCGACGCCAACTTCAAATTGAGAAACCGTTTGCGGGCCAACGAAATTAACGACCCTTCGCTGGGCCCCGGATGGGGCGCGTTTGTGGAACCTACAGCGTACAAAGAACACCTGAAAGGATACGTTGCCGAGAAGGATGTACGTTTCAAGCCGTTTGCTTCGCATTATATGCTGATCAATCTCAGGTGAGCACCTGCATCGCATTTGCGGCGTTGCTTCAAAAAGAGACCAGAATGACGACGGGCTTGCGTGTCTCGGGTGTGGGCGGGTGCGTCTGCGCCCGACACGAATGCGTGCGGCCGAATGGTCTAGGCGACTTGCAAAAGGGGGAACGGTGCGTGGGATATCAGGAAATGATTGTTTTGGTTGATGCTGACAGACCTTTCAGATACGCCAACATGGACTACATCCTCATGTCGGCGCTCGCTGGCATCGCCCTCCTCGCCGTGACTGTCTCATACGACATCGCGTGCCAATGGAAGAAGAATCTCCCCCAGCGGAACTCCAAACTCGATAGCCGAATCCAGCTGGATCTCGAGAACGTCGAGGTTCAGTGCGGGCTTCCAGTCTGGCACGCGGGATCCCACGAGACGGCTTGTGAAGAGGAAAACAGCTTGAGCGTCTGCCCCGGCGTCGGCAAAAGCGACGGCGAGGGCGTGGAGCGTGTTTGGTCGGATATCGGCCCCGCGGCGTTCCATACCAAAGACATGGGTCTTGGGAATCGCGCCGACACGCTAGAGGACAAGATTGATTACCACAACCACCAGAAAAATCTCGCTCAAGGTATGTAAAGCCACAACTTGAAGCTCCTCGCGTTGCTAATATCTGGCAGGGGACGCTCTTCGTCGCAAATTGATCGTTGCCATCGCGGAACGTGCGAGGCAGGTGGCGGCGTTCGCTGAGGTCAGCGCCACGATTTCGAAGGACCTGAAGACGCACTGGCGCTCCCTCATCGACGCCTTCATCAAGGACAACTCGAAACCCAACCCCTACTCGCTGAGCCAATCAGGTAAGCACGTCGTCTTGAGCCACATATGTCATCCAACGATCATATAGATCGTCCCACCGAGGCTCAAACGCGGCTCGCTCTGAAGGCGGAGGAAGAGGCTGAGGCGAGGAAAGGGAACGCTCCGATCCATGGCACGAGTGCCACGGCTTTCCTGGTGGCGGGCCTCCAATTGGAGGACACACAGTAAGTGCCCGTCTTCCGTCTACGAAGCGCAGCCTGACCGTGATTCCAGGCGTCGTATACTCGCCGAGATTGCGGGGACAGCGCTGCTGACGGCCGACCGCGAGGGCAAGATTCAGGAGCGATGCCTCGCGATGATCCCCAAGATGCGCAAGCTGCGCGCCTTGCAGAAGGTCTTCACCCCTGCCGCCATCGCGGCTTTGGAACGCGACGATGCCGCTCGAGACCCCGACGCTCGCCCAATCGCAATGGAGAAGGTCAAGCTCTACTTGCCGTCGGAGCTGACGGAACAAGAGCGGAGGTACGGGTGCCAGCGTGGCGTGGCGGACATAGAGGCCAAGCTTCGACTGGCGCAGTGCGGCGATGCGCTGGCCACCGTCCGGTCCCGGCTCCACGCAAAACGGTTTCTCATCTCCTTCCGCGATCGCAACGTAACGGGCCAGATTCGCGCCACGAAATCCCGCACGCTCATCGATCAAGTGGGCGAACGCGTCACCGCAGCCGTGCAGAAGTACACGCACGCTCGAAATGCGCTGATCACCCTCAACGGCGCCGGTTGCTGCCCCCATTTCAAGGAACTCAAGCCGCAGGATCTTACCTTAGACGGACACGTGGAGGACAACGACAAAGCGGCCGTGAAAAAGCTCAAGATGATTGCTGCTGGGAAAGGGAAGCGGACGCCGCGGCATACCAAGGGGACATCGAAGAAGGTGATGTCTTGGATTTGGACGGCGGAGGGCGCGTTGGACTCGACGGAAGAGCACCTGCATGAATGTGAGTATCCAAATCGGTCTGATTATATGTATCATTGATGCCTTCCAGCGATGCGCATTGAATGGTCGAAGGCCCTGGCGCGGAAGGACAGGTGGTGCTTATGCTGCTTCGGGAGGAGATGCGCCGCGTCCTGCGCTATCTCTCGTGGCAGGCGCGGTTCTGGGAGGAGAGACAGTCAGCACGGGAGGGGCAGGTGTCGCCGGAGGTCGGGCACGGCCTGGCGGCGTACGCGGCGCGACAGAGCGCTTTCCACCGCCGTTTGGCCGCCTACTTCAAGACGCAGTGGAGCGGGACCCTTGGCGAGGCTGCCAAATCAGTCGTCGCGTCAGCGACGGCCGACGACGACGAGAACCCCGAACTGGATCAGCTGTTCGGCGGATCGTGTACGCATTCTCCCATCCTCGACTCGTGCTGCCCTGACATCTTTCCCCAGCCCTCGAAGTTTGACGGCGGCGTGCGCGCGAGAAGTTTGACAGCGAGGTTTGCCCGAACAACCCCGTTCCGGGTCGTCCCCTAGTAGTCGTACGCGTAGCACATGATGAATCTACCATTTTGATGCAGAAATTCGATAAGCGGCCGCGAGATCAGCAAAGATCAAGAAGAGATCAAAGAGTTTGATGGATTCGGTCTCAAAAAACTTTCCGCAACTTTGATATAATGAATCTACCAATTGGGACCTGGCTGGGAGGGATTTGGGGCTATAGGAAGGGTAATTGAATATTTTTAGGGGGGTGGCGGGGGGTGGCTGGTGACGGGGTTTTAAACAAAGCACCATTTGGCTGTGTCCATCACCGAAGGCTATAGACTACAGCTAAGGGTGGTCATCCCGACGGCGCTTTCCCAGGCTCTTGTCGCTCGGGTTGAAGCTCCATCGGCCTTTCTTGGGAGCACCTGTGAAGAAATAAGAGTCAGTGCTGGTCGGGAATAGAATGAGGATGACTTGCTGCCGCTGCCGCTTGCCTGAGAGGAAGCTGGGGTAGACTTGGGCACACTGGAAGGAGCTGCAGCACCCAGGAAAGCGACCGTGTCAACCTCAATCCTGAAGCGGTCCACCATTTTCTCGCATTCGAGGGCGCTGGATACTCCGGTGAGAAACCCGGTGAACCCGCAGTACCTCTTGGAGAACGGGGTGGGCTTCTTCACGTTTTGAAAGCGATGGGAGTCGGGGATGTAGCCGATGAGGGGGAAGGCAGACGGCTGAGCCCGATTGCCCTCCGCCTCTGCAGCACGCTTGGCATCCGCAAAAGCGGAGGTATACTGCTCCGGGGTCGCAGTGAACGTGGCGGCTGCCTGATCGTCGGTGGTCACGGTGCAGCAGACATGGACAGAGACCTGCTGGCACGGGTCGATGGTCCACGAACCGTCAGGGTCCTCGGTATCCAACGCCTGCAAGAGGCAGAACTGAATAAAAAAATCTCAGCCAAGCGTCGCGAAGCTAAGCCAAAGAACATACCTTTTTGATGTCCCCGACGAAAAGGAACTTGGCCTCCTCCTCCGGGTCGCTGACGTGCACATCGAAGCCGGATTCTTTCTTCGCGGCCTGCAAGTAAAGTTCAGTTAGTGTCCGCCGAAGAACCTTCAACAGTGAATCATACCGTAAATGTAGCCTGGTACAATCCGACCTTGGGGTACTCTGTCTTGTTTTCAGCTTCTTTGAAGAAGCGAAGCGAGCCGCGAATGTCTTCATAGCCTGGGCTGCCAACGAAGACTGAGGCATCGAAACAGTGACTCGGACAGACAGAGGTCGAGGGTTCTCGAGAACGACCATGCCGGTCACGATGACGGAGGAGTTGGAGACCATTTTGAGATAGTAGGGACAGGTAGATGGAATTGAGATGAGACGCAGTTGCTGAAGGAGCGAAAAATGTGTGGCCAGACGCGAGATGGGCCCATATTTATACCCCGTACGTTTGGACCTGTTGTGAATTTTCCAGCGTGGTCTACTCAACATCGAGGTGGAGACTGAGGGAACCGGAATAAATTCCGTCGCACGGAATAAATTCCGATTCCCGACATGTCGGGCGCTGAGACGG